>VWZV01007759.1:2065403-2126581 GCA_013397155.1 Irena cyanogastra
CAGCCCCGCGGAGGCGCCGGCCCTTGTGCTCCCTTCGGCGGACGCGGGGCACGCAGGGGCGACCGCCCTTCCCCGGGCGGACTCAGCGCCGCTCCTCTGCCATGTTCGCCGGCGCCCGCTCGCCGCCGAGGAGGGCGGCGCGTCGCTGTCACCTCCCGGGTGTTCCTGCACCGCCCGCACCGCCCCCGCCGCACCATTGGCGGCCGCCCTCCCCGGCACCGCCCCGCTGCCGGCCCCGGCGCCGCGGGGCCCGCCCTGGGAGCAGCGGGAGCTCCCTCACGGCGGCGCGGGGCGGCCCGGGGTGCGGGGACGCCGTGCGGACGTCGGCCACAGGTGCGCTCCGCGGTACCGCCAGGGTTTGCCGTCCACCTGGCGGGTCGGTGTCGGGGCATCTCCGGAGACTTCCCTCCTTCCCCCACCTCTTCCCCCACGGGAGAACCTCTTGGGGGGTCGTGGTGATGGGGGGTCGTCGGAGTCATGCTCCCATGAAGGCACAGGAGAGCTGGGAGAGCGACAGTGGGAGACTGGCGTGAGCCGGTCGTGTCCATCGCCCTGCGGTCCATCTCCTCCTAGGACGGTCCTCCAGAACGGAGATGTCCCAGAGCACGAGGGGAGCTGTCCTGAACCCCGAAAAGTTTCGTGCACGGGGTCGGATTCCAGCTCCACCACCTGTGCTTCTCACCACATCCACTCGCCCGGGATGCCCAGCTGATATCTCCATCACCCATCCCACACTGGACTATTCATTCACTTCCCTTAGAAATATCAAGACTCTTCAGCTTTACTGGGACATCGGTTCTCTCTTTTTTTCCTAGCAAAGCATCAGTATGACAATCCCCTTCTCCATGGGTCTACTTACATAGCTCAAAATCCACGAATTTGCTAAGGCAGCTTAGGAAGCTTTAGCTGCTGTTGCTCAGTCCACAGCATTTGTCCAGGGTCTTTGGAGGCCTGGAAGAAGCCCAGGCAGAGCAGTAAACAGACCAGGCATATAAAGTTACATTTCTCCTGGGCAGGAATCATGCCTCCTTTGCCAACCCAATACCTGATGCTGTGCTCTAGGTCTGTCTTAGGAATGCCAGGTTCGCTGAAGGCGTGTCAGGGATTTCATAAGCAGGTACAAAGCTTGCAACACATCGAATCATAGAATCATAAAATCATAGAATAGCTTTGGTTGGAAAAGACCATAAAGAGGATCTAGTTCTGGCCCCACTGCCATGGGCAGGGACACCTTCCACTACATCAGATTGCTCAAAGCCCCATCAAACCCAGCCTTGAACGCATCCAGAGAGGGGCAGCCACAACTTCTCTGCGCAACCTGTTCCAGTGCCTCACCACTCTCATAGTGCAGAATTTCTTCCTAATGTCGAATCTAAACCCACCTTCTCTCAACTGAAAACCATTGCCCCTTGTCCTGTGACTACATGCCCTTGTAAAAACTCCCTTTCCAGAAGAGGAAACCTTCCAGTACCACTGGCATGGTGCCCTGTGCCAGCTCCTGCTCATCCCACCTTTGTCCTGTCCAGGCTGAATGCTGGGCCTCCAGAGCCACCCTCCTGCCAACCTAGAGGATGCCAGGCGGGCCTAGGAGCAGGTGAGGACTGTGGTGCCCATTGGCCTCACACAAGTCTGTGCAGACCTCATTCCCACAGAGGTCCATCTCTGCCCTGCTCACAGATCAGCCGGCGTGAGAGCAGAGCAGCTCTTGAGTGCCACACAGTTACCTCACTGCCTATCTGACTCTTAAAAGAAAAACTACAAAACATCCTGCTTCCAATTAGAGGATGAGGATAAAGATGTTTTTCCACATATTGTCTTCCTTACCAGTTTCTAGGAGAAAGGAAGAGAAGGGGAAGGAAGGAAAGGGAGGAAGGGATGAGAAGAAAGTAAAGGGAAAAGGAAAGTGTAAGAAAGATGAAAGAAATTAAAAATCTTTCCTATATGAGACTCCTGGAAATGTGCCAGGGACAATGTTGGAAATATAATCCACAAGTGTTCAAAAAAACTAGGCTTGGAAGCCAGCACTCTTCTCTCATACTCTGTAAAGAGATGAGGTGGTTTTTTTTCCTGCCACCATCTCACAGCAAGCACTTACAAAAAGCAGAGACACTGAAAGGCTTGATGCAAGTTAAACATGTTTTTCTTTCCATGCACTATTAGCACTGAACTGAAGGAGATGGATACTCTTTGGCTTCTGACAATTGAAATACAATCCAGATCTATTTGTCAGAGAACCACAGGGATATTACCTTTCTTTGAAATACAAAGACTGCTTTTGGGCTCTCCATCAGACGTTCAAACCTGCTGATAAGGCCTGTTCCCAGGATGAGAATTTGGAATATCTGTCTTAATTGCTTGTCTGTGCATAATAAAAAAAAACTCAGAAAAGTAGCTAGGTTACAGGAACAGGCTAAATATGTGATGGTTGAAGAGAAGTAGATGCTATGTGCCTATTTAGTCATTATATAGCTTTTATTTTAGTAGGCACCAGCCACTTTATGACATTCTATGTAAGGTCTCTGTTTTGGGAAGTATTCAGTAATGCATTCAAACTGAAAATTGAGGACTAGGCAATGAAAGTATTACATTAGGAAATGAAATTATTACATTCTGCTGTGTTCACTGTTGTTATTGATAAGTAAAACTTTACAAAAGGAAGGCCCTGTAAAACCATGGCTCAGGCCTGTTACTTCGGCTAAGTTGAAAAGGACTGTGGGATAGAGACTCAGCTGAATTAGGGGTAGAAGAACAAGTTATATAACCAATGCATGTTCACATCATGGTGTGTAGTGGTTGTTGAATTATGTTTGTTATGCTTTAAAACTATGTAACTGATAAAGGCCTGACTGCTTAAAAAGGCCTGGTTTTTGCAATAAAGCAGCTCTCCTTTGCACCTGCCTGGGGTCTCTGCATCACTATGGATCCTCACCCACACACTATTTCCCTAGAAAGAATTCTTCCTTGCTTTGCTTTTTAATTCCTTTTCTCCATTTAAGTTAACATAAGTTTGAAGACTTAAACTGGGGAGATGCAGATGGCACCTAGCCCTCAGCACTCTAGCAGCCAAGTCAGCCTGTGAGCAACCTGAATTATCACATCTTCAGCAGCCCTGTGTTTCTCCTCATTTTCTGCAGGGACATTTGGGGACATACTGCAGACTGATTGTTTTGAGCAGGGTCAAATCTTTATCAATTAATTGTGTGAAATAGGGCCACCTATTTCCATGCTTGCCCAGAAGGACTGAGGGAAGGCAGTGAAGGACAATTGGCCTTTCAGGATCCAGACCATGTCCTCACTATGCTGTAGGCAACTGCAAACAGAGTGAAAGCAGAATCTTTGCTCAAATCCATATCACTGATGCTGCCAGTTGCTTCTGACTTGAAATCAGAAATCTAGGCAAGATATTTTTTTGTGCAAAACAAAGGAGATTAAGACAACAACCAAGTGCCTCACATTGAAGGTTCTGTCTAACCAGGACCAAGGCTCCCTGGCTTGAGTGTCTTGAACTACAAAGCCTCTCGTACTCTGTATATCATACCTTCACACTTCTAAACATGTCAGTCTTGTCAAGAGTGCCAGCATTTTGTTCTTAAGGTTGCTAAAGCTTGCTGCAATGAAGACACACACCCAGAGATTTGTCACACAGAGACAATGATTTTGTTTGTTCTTGATTTCTCTTCCGAAAACAGAAGTTGTTAGAATAAAGTTGCACATAGAAAAACAAACAAAACCATAAAAGTCTTATACATCCTTTTTCTGTTTCTAAGTTCTGTAATGAATCCTGCAGGAAACTAATAAAATGTGTCAGTCACAATTCTATTTCTTTTACTTATTTCAGCTGAGTTTTGTGGCTCCAGGTCATTATACTGTACAATGGTTGTAACAGGTATATTACCAACTTTTTGTAAGAAGTCACAGCTCAATAGCACTTCTACAGAATTCTTATAGAGTTGTTTGCAAAAATTCAAAACTGTCTCACTTAACTGCCTAAAAAATGTGTTATTTAGCTTTTGTATTTAGTTTTATTATTATTAAGGTAGTTTTAGGTTAAAAGTACTAGATGTAAGAGGATAAATAAAAGGTATAAAAAAATCAATCAAGAATTAAATAAGCATTAACTGTTAGCATAAGTAAAATGCAGAAAGTTAGTGGTCTCACACACACAGATAGCATTTAGTCAATAAACATTCTCAATTTACTTTCGAAATGTGTGAACATATCTTCTCAAGTATTGCAGAGCTTTCAATTCCAGAGACTGCTCAACTCAAGACAAAGATAAGATCCACCTGATGAGTACCAGGAACCCACACTGCTTCTTTTTTACTTCTCTGTACTTAAAAATCTGTTCTTTTTCAGATTTTTAAACATTTATCCAGTCAAACTCCTCAGATGTGTTTCTCAAACCTCTCATACATCCATCTGAACGAGAAGGGAAAGAATTGATTAAGACATAGCTTCAGAGAAACCCTGAAATGGAGCTTGCTATCTCTTCAGATACTCCTCAGTTTCCAGGATTTTAAGATTAATTAGCTCATTTCCTTTTACATAAATCAGTGTCTTTAAACATGAAACAGCTGTGAATTTTCATTAACCAGTCAATTCCTTCTGGGGTATGAGGTTAGTGATCACCACTACTGGGCTTCTTTTATAACCCTGAGGTTGAAATTATTTGCACGGAAATAGTATTGCTTCAGAGATGGGGAAAAAGTGATGATTCAAACCTGTCTGGTTCTCTTACTCAGCTATACTGACTCATCCACAGCTTTAACATGCAGCACGAGAAAGGATGTCTGAGATGAGTTGCTCAAGTCCTTTTTTACATCTAATGCCACAAAACTGGCAGTTTCCCAAGCTGACAGGAATTTGTTCTTGTGAAGAGCAAGTTTGTTTTAGTGTCTCTTTGAATGCATTTCCACTGAGACAATCCACAGAAGTTCCCGCTCTGCGTTCTGAAGGCAGAAATTGCTTTAACATTTGTAGTATTAAATGGTGCAACATGCGGCAGAAAAAACTAGAGCAGACCACATTGCTAGCACAGGGTTCATAATACATTCAGCCCTCTTCTGTTTTGATCAGTGAGAATTGTGACCATGTCTGGGGTCTCTGAGCCTTTTCAGTATGATTTTTACATTTATTCCTTCCCACTTCCAGAGCCTTTTTTTAGAAGACATGTATGCCAAGTGTGGTTGGGCTGTGAGAAAGCCACCAAAGTTTCAAGAAACCACATCACTAACAAGATACTTGTGAATGCATTGCTGCTCTGTTCACTAAGGCACAGAGGAGGACCTAAACAAGCACAATTTCCACTCTTTGATAACCTGTGACATCCTATGAAGACAAGTGCGTGTATTCTCACTTTACATGTGGAGAAATTAAGGCTCAGAGAAAATGAGTGCAATGTTCTCCGTTGTTCTCTGTTGAGTCTTTTTGAGTGCTTGAGGAAAACTAGGCACCCAAAATGGCACTCAGCTGGTATACACTTATAGTTCTGGTCTGGCTGGCTTTCCTAAGCTCCTATCTATCACAGTTCAATCACATGAGGAAGCAGGTAGAGAACCTGTTAGCAGAGATGTACGTGGGATCCCCTGATGAAAGCAGGGAATAGACACACAGTTACATGGGTGCAGCCAGGACCCATGATGGTGTAATATGTGCTTAGACTTCACATCGGTCATTCCCCCCTGACAGGAACATGGGCGGATGCAGGAACCAGCAAACGTGCAAGCACTGCACCATCAGATGTGCTGCATGCTACGTACCTGCGTATGAAATCCCTGCCATGCTTTCAGCAAACCAGCCACTCCTGAGACAGACCTAGAGCACAGCGCCAGGTAATGGGCCTGCAGAGGAGGCATTCTTGTCCAGAATAGATTTAACTTTATGTGCCTGGTCTGTTTACTGCTCTGCCTGGGCTTCTTCCAGGCCTCCAGAGACCCTGGACAAATTCCATGGACTGGGCAGCAATAGCTAAGGCTTCCTAAGCCACCTTGGCAAATCCATGATTTTTGAGTTATGTAAGTAGATCCATGGAGAAGGGGATTGTTGTATTAGTTCTTGACTGGGGAAAAAAACCAACATGGGAATGAATCATACAGAAATTCTCAATTCTGAAAAACAGTTTGGAGCCTAAGCAGTAGTTTGTGTCATATCACACTTGCTAAGTGCTGTGCAAATAGCTGTAATACACAGCCAAAATGGTTGCTACTTTAGCAGTATTACATTGCACATTGCTTGCAGGACATCTGAGATGTTACTTTGGGATGACAACAGCAGAGAATCATCACTTCATAACTCATGCAGGAGTGGATGAAAGCAAGCACGTGTTGTGATTTCTAGATGTCTAAGCCTGGCCGTGCAGGGTGGGATTTGAAAGGGTTCTGTTTCTTAGAAAGCCCTCTTTTATCATGAAGTCATGGAATCATAAAATGGTTTGGGTTGGAAGGCACCTTAAAGGGCATCTAGTTCCAAACCCCCAGCCATAAGCAGGGACGCCTTCCACTAGATTAGGTTGCTTAAAGCCCTATCCAACCCATCCTCAAACACTTCGAGAGATGGGGCAGCCCTAGCTTCCCTGAGCAACCTGTTCCAGTGCTTCACTACCCTAATAGTAAAGAATTTCTTCCTGATACCTAACCTGAACCTGCCCTTTTTAAATTTAAAACCTTTGCTCCTTTTGCTGTCATTGTCTGCCCATGCAAGAAGTCCCTCTCCCTCATTTTTATAAACTCCCTTAATGCAACAGAAGGCTGCAGAGAGCTGTTGTTGAAGCCTTCTCTTCTCCAGGCTGATCAACCCCAGCTCTCTGAGTCTATCTTCACAGGAGAGGTGCTCCAGCTCTCTCATTATCTTTATGGCCTCCTCTGGACCTGCACCATATGCCTTAGTATATCTTCTAGGAGAATCCACTCCTTGATCTTCCAATGCACAGGGGTGAGGGTCACCACTCTGTTGTGTCCTAGATCCTCCTTTCCCACCTTTTTAAAAATTGGAGCAATGTTTCTCTTTATCCAGTTACCAGGAACTTCATCTGACTGCTGTGACCTTTCAGATGTGATGGAGAGTGACAGCAGTCAGTTCCCTCAGGACCCTGGGATGCATTTTTTCCAATCTCATAGACTTGTGATTATTCATCTTCATCAAGTGATCCTGAATCTGCTCTTTGCTTATGGTGGAAGGGACTCCACTTCCCCCACACCCACCCAGAGGATCAGGGACTTGAGAGAAGCAGGAAGCCAGACTGACGATATAGGCTGAGGTAAGGAATTCATTGAGTATCTCAGTCTTCTCTGTACCACTTGCCACCAGTTCACCCCTCTTCCTTCTAAGGGGGGTACACTCTTCTCAGCCTTTATTTTCTGACCTAAGTACTCATTGAATCTCTTCTTGTTATTCTTCACATCCCTTTGCCAAGTCCTGTTCCAACTTTGCCTTGGCTTTCCTGACCCCATCCTTACACATTTAAACCATATCCCTGTACTCTTCCACCAGGTCATCTGCCCCTGCTTCCACTGCCTGTGCATTTCTTTCTTACTCCTCGTGTGTTCAGCCATGCCATTTTCCAGCCTGCCTTGCTCGATTTCCTACAGACTGGCGTAAAGAGCTCTTACACTTTAAGAGAAGTGGCCAAGGAGTGTAACCCAAGACTGCTCCATGCTGGAATCAGTCACCTCCCTCCTCAACTGTCCTGTCTCAGAAAGTAGTTGGGATTTCAATATGACTTGCAAGAAACCTTAATGGAGAGAGCTATGGAACAGGTTCTAAAGGAAAATATATCTGTTGCATGAATAATTTTTAATTGTCAGGTATGCTAAATACTGCAGACTTGTACAGCCTTCCAGGATGCTGCAAATCAGTTCCATTTCACAATGGAAAACCTGCTGCTGTTCAACAAAAGCTTGGTTATTCAGGCAGAGTAGGAAGGAATGTCTGTCTGCCTGTCGAAGCAAGCCCATATCCTGTGCATGCTAGAAAGATACTGAATCCCAGGTGCTGATACTGAATCTCAGTCTCTTTCTTGGAAACAGATTAACAAAGCTAATTGCCTATGGAGAGTAGTCTCATCTTATGAAGGCTTGTGTCCTGCTGCTGGTCTTTACATATATATTTTAATGACATTCAGTACTGAAACTTGCGCTTTTCCTATAATCTGTCCAAAGGTCTGGATTTGTTAGCTTCCTGGACACAATAAAATGCCAGCCTTCCCTTTCCCTGCTAAGAAGGGAAATGTACTGAGGCAGTGGTATTTACTGCATTATCTGCTGAGCTCCCTGGCAGCCTGAACTATGATCCTATGATCCTAGGCAGCCTTCCTCATTTGTTTCTATTTCAATTTTCAATTTATGGTGCAAGGAATCAGAGCTGTGGATTGCTACTGTGATTGTTTTTAATCTGAAAAAAAAATGCAAGTTCATTAACTTTTTTTTATGCATTGAGAAAATAAAATAGAGAAAATCCATTAGCTAGCTTCATGCTAGCACTGTAGCACAAGCAAGGTTAGCGCAGTTTGCTTTCAGACATTTTCAGATACTGGTGTGCCTCTGCACAGCTATTGCTCCCTTAAAATCATTCTCTGTAAGACTGTAAAACTGTTAAATCTCAGGCCTTAGATTTGCCAGCTGTATGATGTTATTGTGTTGAAGTCTGGCCTGCATTACCTGCTCTGTGACCTTGCTTCAATAAATCAATAATGGTCAATCGTGTCTTGTTTAATTACACAAAGGGCAAATTCAGTCCAGTCCAGTTTCTAGGCTCCTGGCTTTTGCTATTTCTCCTTTATCTGCAATAGTAAATCTATTATTTTTTTTTTATTTCTGGAGGCTCTTTCTTCAATCGAGGCAAATACTGAACCTTTGCAATGTCTGCAGTGACAAAGTTGAGTGTTGTCATTCTCAGGAAAGCAGCAATGCCTGCTGGTCAGAGGAGGAAAGCCTGTCCACTCCTGGGGTCTCTCGGGTCCCCATCCACAATGGGGTGAGGAGAGTATGCTGTCAAATGTCTCAGGGGATCAGAAACTTGGAGCACCTGTTTCCTGATAACAAAGAAACCATCAGATTTTTTTTTATTCTCTCTCTCCTAAGAGCCAAAGGTATTTCTTGGCTTTTTCGAAGCTGGAGACTTCCTTCTTGAAATCAGGCTTAATTGCTTCCTCTTCCTCTTTCTGCCTTGCCCTGTGTCTGCCCATTGTTCAGAACAGGTCCTACCCTCATGTGCCCAAACGAACACGGTAAAATGATTTCTGCTATCCAGGCCTGAATCATCACTGCCAAAATGAATAGGAGAGAGTGACTCTTATGAAATCTGCAAACTGAGGCAGGCAACCAGGCACCTATTGTAATGAGGTTGTATTTTTGAGATGGTCTTTGAAATCACAGCTGCTGGAGACTGACTCCCAACTCAAGATAAACAGATAAAATTTCCACACCAGCATTCCCTCTTAATATTTAAGCAGGGCTTAATCTTCACCTTGCAATTAAAATACATCCTTCAAAGGAACTTTATTTAAGAGAAGAATGTTTCTTCAAAGTATTTTAATACCTGAGATAACCATATATATCATCATCAGGCTTCAAGCATTAACCATTAGGAATAAAATGGACACTTAGCATTTTAGAAACTGGTGCAGCAACTGTGGTTTATTAAAAAGACCCTCATGAAAGGATTTCATAATTTCTCATGCAAGTGAAGGCTATGGCATGGAACTTCCAGTTGTGCTATGTCTCACCTATAGTGCACAGGATAATGTTCCAGCTGTGTACATGTCTTCTAATGCTTAAGGACACACTACCTTTCAGTGTAGGACAAATGATCAAAAGTGAATGAATGAGGATCTCGCAGTAATAGGAGAATATTTTTTTTAATATTAATAAGGCTACGTGATAACACTCAGCACTTCTAATATTAGAGAATCACAGCAACAGGGAAAGTAGGGCAGCTTTATTAAGGACAGTTTGGAATCACGAATCTAATGCAGTACACATCGGGCTGTGTCCCACATATACCTTATGTGGGACACTGTCAAATGTGTGACTGTGCTCCTATTGTTCTAACAATAGACAAAGGAGGGTGCTGAATACAGCAATGCAATCACTGGCAGTGCTCAGGTTAATATCTCTGTCAGATGCATAATTTTTAAAATTTATAATGAAAAACTAGGCTAGTTTTAATTACATTTGCAAATCATTTTAGAAATCCAGGTTAGAGCCTTTACCCTCCGACTTTAGACTTAACCAGGTTTGATTGCACAGAGAAATAGTTTCCAGTGTAGTGAACTTTGTGATTGGGCAAGGCTATAGGCAAGTCAAAAATATGCATGAAGCACTTGCAATGAAATCATGGTCCTCTCGAGAGGAGAGATGCTCATAGTTTTTTTCATTAATTTCGCACTTGAAAAAATGCAGAAATTTCAGATACCAACTGAAGGAGGGAGAATCAGATTTAAGCCCTGAAATTTGGTGTTCTCATCCTTGCATTGTTTTTATCATTTCAGATATCTGAACAGAGTCACTGTGCTGTTCATCTGGCATAGAAAATGGTCCAGAATTAGGTTGTGACTCATTTTCATGACAATTAAGGAGGAGGAAATATCAACTCTTTTCTCACAGAAAATGCCCTAAGCCCAGATTCAAAGCAGTTTCACGTGGGTGCAAATCCTGCTCTTCTCTGCATTAAACTCCCAAAATATGCACAGTCACAAGGCTTTAGAATCCTGCAGTTATGCCTTTCAGTCAAGGCAGACAAACCTGCCTTGAGTCAGTTCTCTGCCATCAGACTTGCAATGGAGCTAAGCAGTAGATAACAAGTTTTAGCAGCACCTAATGTCATCTCCTGGTTCTCTTTATCCCCCAGGCAGCCCATCACACAGTGGTATTTGATCTGAATATTGATGGCTGACAGCACGCTACACTCAGAATGTTTATTTAAAAACAAACAAACAAAACCAACACAAAACCAAAACAAAACAACACAACCCAAAAGGAATGACAAACAGTCTTGGAATAGTTCAGAGGTAACAGCTTGCATCAGGGAATTTGATAACCTGCATGCACAGCAACATACCAGCAGAAGGACGTGGCTGCCCTTGGAAATGCCCCAGAGCTCACTTCCTATTCCTGGAAGGAGATAAAATTGCAGTGAGTGGTTTGGTGGCATTTTGAAACTTCCCACAGGCATCCAGGGGAGTTATGCTACATTTGGGCTGGGCTGGTTTAGTACAAAATGTGGGCAGGATGTGTAATGATGGAGTGACTCTGAGAGTCAGACAGAAGGGAGCGAAGAAGATAAACCCCAGGTAAGGAGCAGCATAGTAAACAGCCTCTTTCCCTAGAGTCAACCAATGTAACAAGGCTGCTTTACTTTTCATCTCCTAATTTCCCAGGATGCCAAAACCCCATTGCTCTGGTTTTCTGCCTTCAGATGCAGTAGGTCCCAGTTTCCTGCGTGTCCTAGAAGTCTGACCTCTTGCGACTTGCCACTCCATGGAAATCTCAAGTTCCTTCAAGCATTCGTTAGGTCGAATTTGTTAGGTGAGACCTAACTCATTGTTTCAGAGGTACCTCTCCATCACCAGAAATGTGTGGGGGAGCATAAATGGGACAAGGGCAGAGAGATGTGTGTTTGGAAAGGTGAAAGGGCAGGCAGAAAACACAAGTGCCTTGCTCCTGGGAAAGGCAATAGAGAGCAAGGTGAGACAGGTGCATTTTCTGGAAGCTATTTGTGAGGGAGGGCCAGGAGTGAGAGAAGGTGAAATGAAACGGCAGCCAGCAGTGACAAGGTTAGCAGCCTGCCTCCTTCCTCCTCCTTTTCGACCGCAGAGGCACGAAAGCTCGCTGCCTCCTGTTGTGAGAAATGAGCTTGGGTGGAGTGATTCATGTGTGTGGGATTTAAACAATCTATTTTAACTGTCACTTAAAGGAGAAAGCAAGTGAACTCTGCTAATGTTATCAGGTTTTGTTCCTGTTTTGAATTTGTATTTAATCATTTTTCCAAAGAGCAGTTGATGCTTAGTAGTTGATGACCACTGAGATTTCTTCCACAGCACCTGAAGACTTTTGCTGTATTTCATACTTTCTTGTTTTGCTAACTCAAAATGTGATATGTATATGTTCAAATACTGAAACAAATGACATTTTTATTCAAATGCTTATGTTTTTACCTTTAAAATGTTTAATGCTTACCTTTTATTTTATTAGAAAAGAGTAAATTATGTTTTCTACTTACAAGGTAATTCCAGTTTTTTTCTTAGTAGTTATGCTGAATTGCATTTGGATAGAAATTAGGCTATAATAATATACCAAAAGGCAGCATTGCTTTCCGTTATCGAATAAAGTCATATCAAATGATTGGAATATGAAAGAAGAAGATGTCAAAACACATTTTGTATTTAAAATTGACTGTATTATCATACAAAGAAAACTGATGCTTGTGAAATAACTGCTAACTAGTGCTTAAGCAGCTTGGAATGAGTAGATCTTAGTCCTGATGTCTCAGTTGATTCAAAGACTGGTGGGTAGGAAAAATAAATTTACAGATCTTTTAAGTTGTAATTCATTTCTCAGCTCTAATAAACAAGTTGTTGACCAAGCTAAAATGAAGAAACTGAAATAGAGGAAATACGCTTTATTCACTTGTGATAAAGGCTCCAAGTGAAAAATGCTTATCACTTCCGTAAGTGGTTGTCCCAGTTCACTTTATGCTTTGGCTCCCCATTTCCGTGCTCTGCCTTTCTTTAGAGCCTTGTTAGCAAACATATTACTGGAATGCTGAGCTTTTAATTTGACCAAACACTGGACTTCACCTGTGCTCACCTCCTGGGCAAGGAGCCTTCTCTTGTAAGCTGCAAGGCCATAGCTGGCTTACGAAGGATGAAAATATTCCCTAGGAGGTGGGAGGGAGAGGCTGAGAGCTGCTGGGAGCCTGGATGCAAGGACAACTTTCCAAAAGTTCAGAGATGGGATTTCTCATTCCCTCAGGGCAGATGGGGGGTTTGAATTTGATTCTTCTACAACTTGAACTAATGCCTTAACTACAGAGTTCATGCGTAAAAGGGAACATACTGTCACCTCCAGATTTGCTGTCACGGAGGTGAGATGAACTTTGACTCCAAATGCAGAACAGGTTGAGAAACACAAGTTTGGGCATGATGGTGGCAAAGGCATGCACTGAAAGTGATGCTCCTCAAATCCAGAGCAACTTACATCTTTTCAGAAACAAATCAAGAGGCTGTTCTGTGCAGACACTATCACAGCAGCTGCTCTTTGCAGACAAATCCAACTAGGCATGTTTAGTATTTGTATTTTCCCCATCTGACTGTTCATGATGCCTTTGGCAATTTTCTAATTTTGTTTTTAAACTATGGCACTTCCCACAAATCACCTTCTGATATCTTGCAGACTGTTAGTAGCTTCCAGACTGGAGGTTAAAATCTTTGATCCTGGAGACTCAGCAATTGGAAAACTAACTGTACAGAAAGGTTGAGAGCACAGAAGGATAAAACTGGATTTGTGACTGCCAAAAATATTAAACTTTCCTAAATTTAGCATAAAGTATTTTTCCATGTCACAATCAGCACATCCCAAAACAGAAACTAGATCTTCTGAGTTTCAGCCCAAAGCCTCTCCACTGAGCCATGGTTACTGCATTTGCATTAATTTTGCATTCCCACACCTGGTAGAAAAGCACGGTTTTAAAGCCTTAATTCCCAGTGAAACCTTCATTAACACCAGAAGCTTCCAAGGCATCCTTAACACTGCTGACTGACTCCCAATTTGCTGCTCTTGAGTTAGACTTGTCACACAGATGGCATATGTTGATCGTTTTCAAGAAAGACATTTCTCTGTTTTTTGGAACATGTTGATTAGAACCATCCTGTTTCTACCATGGAAGGTAGATTATTTATACCATGCCACCTTCTCTTCCACATTGTTCATATGCATTGGCTACCTTCCTACCACTGGAGGGAACTTACACTCATTCTGGCCAGGCAGTCCAACCTCCAGAGAGATCCCTCTCAAGGGAGGTCAAGGAGATTTCCAGAGGTGTCAGTCAGGTCATGTTCAGTGCTTGACACTGTGGGGTGCTTCTAAATTAGACCTCAGCACTGGATAAAGCAAGATACATGATTGCGGATTTGGACTATGAAAACCAAGATGTTGAGGACTTTATTTTCAGAAACCACATTTTCTGGTCTGTTATCACATGGAGATTGAGCCCCACCACCCTTGGAAAAGCTTTTCAGTCTTTCTGCTGTGCTTGCTTTCTTTATTAAATAGGGAAGTTGCTGCATGCTCATAAACCTCCAGGGGAGGAGAAGTACCACTGAGTTTTAAAGAGCTGTAAAAGCAAAAAATTCCCTGATTTTCTCTCATGATTCTCAAAACTCTCTTCTGATTGCTAGTCAAAAAGCTGCTAAATTAATCAAATTTCAGCTTGCATGGCAAAACATTGATCTTGCCAGTTTCTTGCCTATTACTGTTTAGTGCTCCTTCAACTGACTTCTGGAAGTCTGGTTCAAATGGGTGATTTTTTTACCTTCATTTCATATTCATGGCTGGAAGAACTTTGCCTTGCCCAATATATTGGTATAGAAAAATCTTCTCAGTAGAAAGAGATACGACAAGACACATACAGACATTACCTTTTAATCACACAAGATTGATGGATTGCCTGAGACAAAACAGACATTACTGGTGCAGGAATATCTGCTTAATATGTGGAAGAAAAAAGAAGACACAAGGGAAGGGGAGAGACAAAATAGAATGGAGAAGAAGAATTTGTTGCCTTACAAAGTGAATATGAAGATGTTCTAAAGAAATGTCAGGCTAGACAGGGAAAGAAGAGGATTTGAAAAAAATCTTTTTAGAAGAGGTGCCCAAAAGAGACAGCACAAAACATGCACTGAACTGCACAGTTACTTGGATGACTGGTTTGGCATTTGCTTACTTTTTGTTTGCAGGGAGCAAAACTTAGAACAATTTTTGTCAGGAACAAAATGTTTGGATCATCTTGTGTCTCTCCAGGAATTTATGGTTGCATCAGAGTTTCACAAGTAGCTCTTCCAGTTACCCAAATAGCAATGGAAAAAATGCTGAAAGAGTCTGCCTGCCCTTACCCATTTTAATTGCTCCCTGGAAACTTTCCACACTATCCATCACACAAGTTCTGTCAAACCTTCCTTCCAAACAAAGCTGGACTCCCTGCAACTCCCCCAGAAAGAGGCTTGTATGATGTTTGCTGCCAGTGAGCTGGACTGCAGAGTATTTTGGTAAGCTCCCCTCCCTGATGTATCCCTCTTCCTTTGGTCTGCAAGGAGCTCCCCGCAGCACTTCCATGCAAAGGAGCTGTAGATAACCTCATACCTGGTAATTGCTCTCCTCCCTTCTCCCCGAAATCAAAACCCAACTCTTTGCCATGACAGAGGTTCCTGAGAGGCAAAGAGGGGACCAGAGTTCATGGCCTTCATGAGCAGGTTGAATACCAGTGGTGATGGCCTGGCAGTGGTGCCAAAGGGCTGTGTGAGTACTGGGTCACGTGCCTAGGGGCAACTGTGAGCCCACACAGCCATGGCCCTGCCTATAATGCTTTCTGCCCACTCATCTGAGGAACAGCTCATGAAGCCCAGAAGCCTCCCAAACCCTCAGCAGAGGTTTAGCCATGCAGCTCTTCCATTGACGTTTTTTTTTCAGGTGGGCAACTCATACATACATAACAGAACTTTCCTTGCAGAGAAGTGAGCCCAGAAGGTACCAACAGCTGAGTAAGTGCAGGAGAAGAGGAGCTACAGATATGGGGCCTAGGTATCTCCTGTTGCCTTTGCATGGACACTATGCCAAGTCAGCATTTGATTTTTAGGTTTTTACTTTTATCCAGGATCATCTTCTTTGTTGTCTGGCAGACCAGGCATCCACTGGATGCCCAGTAAACACAGCCTTTCCCATGTGTGGGCACAGCATCACCACAGGTTCAAAATTTGCTGGTGCCCTGCATGTGCCCAGCACACAAAACCATCTGTACAACACAGACCTGTGGCCTCCCAGAAACTGGAAGGCTACCAAGGAGGCATTTTGTCACACGTGTGGGCATCTTTGTACCCAGAATCTCCTAGGGAGAAACGTGACAGCCCTCAACATGGATCTTCCTTTATCTGCAGGTATCAACAGGCTTCTCTATCCCTGTTGAAAGACCCCTCTGCACATCCCTGTATCTATAACTAATCTGGTGTGCAGGCTGGGCTCCAACAGGCTGCATGTGATGCCTCTTTTTCAGCCAAGACTGTGGGAGCTCTGTTGATCTTTACTTATCTCTGACTGCAACTTCACCCAAATGTTACATATATATTAGTGCCTTTTCACTCCACAGAAAGGGCACATCATCACAAAGGATGTTTTTCATCAGCAAGTTCCAAAGCACTTTATATAGGAGTCTGGCATTTTTATCCTGGATACGCCTGTGGGGACACTGAGGCACAGAAAGGTCGAAGTCTAGAGTCAGCCTCAGCCCAGCAGTGAATCCAGGGATAGAAAGAATTTTTACTCCATTCAAGTCAATATTGTATAAAAAGAGGCTCCTGGGTTTGGTCAGTGGGGTTTTAAGCTCATACATGCCCCTTACCTTTATGTAACCCATGTATCTCACACCTTTTCTCTCCTCAGTTGCGGGAGTCCTGTGTTGTGCACCTCACCATTCCCTCCATGGAAAAACAGACGGAAGCCAGCTGACAGCAATCCACTGCTTTTTTTCTGGAACACATGATAAAAAGCCAGCAGCTTGGTTGGCATGAAAAGACTGAAAAATATCATTGCAATTAATGTGGAGAAACTTGAAGCTACAACACCATCAGCAATTCTGCAGAATGAAGCATAACAGTGCAAAAAGACTAAATGATGCTTTGCAAGCCATATGGGTGGGTTTTTTCAGGGAATGCTAGCTAATTTTTAATAGATCAGCTGGATGGGCAAATTCCTGAGTGTTTATGGCAGGGAATGGAATGAAAGGAAGTCTGTTGGATGGACATCTCTGTGTTTCAGAAGGTGGGTATGGGAACCTCTGAGGATTTAATACTGCTGGTTTAATGCAAAAAAAGCCCTCTTTAATGGCAACCTGCCTAAGTTGAGGTTACAGAATCTCAGTCAAATTCAGGAGCAGAGAAGTGAGATCAATACAGAGCAGAGTGCCAATTAACAGCACCAGTTTTCAAGAGCATCCTTCATTTGTCCTTTAAAATTTCCTTTGTCTCTGTCACAGCTCAGTAGAGAGCTGAAATTTCCCTTGTAAGTTATGAAGCAGATTGCAGCAAGCTGGAGAAGTGACACCATATACATTAGAAATCAGTGTTAATCATACATAGAAAAACAACTTCCAAGTTTAAATATGTATGGTTCCTTGCCTTAGATCAGAGACTTACTTGAGAAACAAACATGATTTGTTAAGTAAATTCTTTTTTAATTCTCCTCAAATATATGTTTTCTTAAAATATAGTGTATATCCTTGTTTATATAATACAGGCACGTTAGGGAAAATACAAACTACATTGAATATGCTTAGATTAGTATATTCCTCTGAGATCCAGACAGTGGTAGCTCCAGGATCTCTCTTCCCCTTCCCCCTAGCACCTCAGCAAACACTGAAAAAGTAACTCAGCCTGGACTTTCACAATTCTTTCACAATTTTGATTGGTTGGGTTTAGCTGGTTCCTTTTTCAGGGTAGGTCTCTACCAAGAACTGACCAGCCAGGGTGAGTTTTATCCCTTGCTCCCTTATCTCCCTTCCTTCCATTTTTATGAAATTGTGGTTTTGCTTCCTGTGGGGAACTGTGGCAAAACACTTCAAACCCACAAGTGGAGCTGGCAGTGACCAGCCCACAAGCAGGGCAGGAAGCCCATCTGCACCACAAACAGGTGCCACGCTCCTACGGTCACTGAGGTCCACTTGCTGCTCCTTCACGGGTCAAGTGTCCCAGGGCAGCCACACTCACCAGCCTGGAGTGTGTGACACAGCCAGCCCCAGCCTGAAGTGAGCCATCAGCCCCTACCTACCTGTGCACAGCTCTCTCCTGCCTCACCAGTGAGCTGTCTTGAACTGCACAAGTGATGGGCAAATCCTTGACTTGCACAAGCGACCATTCACACTGATGGCAAAAATAATGAGGGGTAACACCCAAGAGCATTTAACAACCTGTTTGCTGCCAGAAACACTGCAGGAAATTCACTTTGCTTCAGGACAGGAGGTTTTGGAGTTCTTTATGTAGCCTACCAGAGCGATTTCACCTAAGTACTGGCCTCCTTTAAATAATTTCCTTCCTCTCACCTAATAAACACATTACATCAGGTCACTCTGGAGGAGAAATGCACTCCCAGACATTATTTTCCCAAGGGAAATGGAGAACATCCCAGCCATAGACAGGACACACGACAGCTGGCTTCAGGAAGATGGCAATGCTAATTGATCTGTATTCATTTAATTAAATTTAGTCAATTATTCTGGAGAGAACAGGCTGCTGGAGCTAAATCCACAGTGTTTGCTCTGAGCAGGGACCAAAAGTATCCACTGTCTTGAGCAGGGGTGGCTGAAGTGGCCAGGGTGACACCAGGGTTGGTGGTCCACCCTAGGAAGCAGCATGATGAAGGTGTCCAGGGGTGCCTATCCAGCAAGCCCCCATCTATTGCTGCCCTGGGATGGTTTTAGGGATGACGTTTTCTCTGGAGTAGCAACTGCCCATGATTGTGGGTTTCAGTCACAGTGTGCAGGAATCAATGGGTGGTCCATGAGACTTTCATTTGGGGACTGAGCATTGCCTCTGCAGCTCCTCCTCTCCATCACTCGGTGCCTTGCTCCATGCTGAGGCATTTGACTGCAAGCTCACATGACCCCTCCCACGTTTCCATGAGAGGGGGTCCTTTACCTGGCTTTTTACTTGGCAGGGCTCCAGTTGGGCACAATCTTACACATGTGTGCTGTCCTAGTTATGTATCTGGGCAGCCAAAGGCACCAAACTACAGATGTAAGAGACTACATGAGGGAAACATAACTGCTTGGAGAGCATAGGAGTTTTCTCCAAGCTATCACATTGCTGCTACTTTGGGAAAGAGGCCTGTCTACCTAAACAATGGCAACAATAACTTAAGGGAGGAGTAGCAGGAGTGGGAAAAAATGAGTTGCCATCTTCACTTCCAAATCCAGCCCATTCTGCCCATCAGCCAGATTCCACTTTACCTACACTGGGTTAACATTTGGAGGCAGGCACAGTATTGGCAACATATATAGAGCAATTCAGCTGAAATCTAAAATGCAATGAAATCTGGTGTTGGGGATTGATGCTGGCCAGATGCCAGGCACCCACCAAAGGTGCTCACTCATGCCCCTCCATAGCTGGACAGAAAAGAGAAAATTTAACAAAGGGTTCATAGGTTGAGATAAGGACTGAGAAAGATCTCTCATCAATTACCATCATGGGCAAAACAGGCTCAGCTTAGAGATATGAAGTGAATTTATTACTAACAAAATCAGATCAGGATGAGAAGTAAAACCAGCCCTTAAAAACGCCTTTCCTCCACTCTTCTCTCCTTCCAGCTCTACCTCCTACCTCAGTGGTGCAGGGAGACAGGGAATGGGAGTTATGGTCAGTTCATCACCCATGGCTTCTCCCAATGCTCAGGGAGTTGTTCCCCTGATGCACTGTGGAGTCTCTCCCATGTGAGACAGTTCTCCATGAACTTCTCCAATGTGAGTCTATCTCACAAGCAACAGTTCCCCGTGAACTGCTGCAATATGAGTCCATCCCATGGGCAATAGTCCCCCTCAAAACGCTGCAACCTGGGTCACTCTTCCATGGACTGCAGTCCTCCAGGGAACAGAGGTGTCCCATGGGGTCACAACCTCCTCTCAAGCATCCATCTGCTCTGGGATGGGACTCCTCCACAGGCTGCGGATGGATCTCTGCATCACTTACGGATCCCTATGGACTGCGGGGTGACAACTGCCTCACTGTGGTCATCATCACAGCCTGTAGAGGAATCAGCTCTGGTACCTGGAGCACCTCCTCCCCTCCTTCTCCACGGACCTTGATGTCTGCAGAGCTGTTCTTCTCACATATTCTCACTCTGCTTTTCTCTGGTTGAAATTACAGCTGCACCACAACATTTGTTTTGACTTCTTCCTAGACATGTTATCACAGCAGCGCTATCACCCATTCTAACTGGCCCAGCCTTTGCCAGCAGCACATCCATTTTTAGAGCCACCAGGGATTGGCTCTGCTGGACATGATGGAAGCTTCTAGCAGCTTCTCACAGAAGCCACCCCTGTAGACCCCCTTGCTTTCAAATCCAGGCCATATAAAATCAATACAGCTGGCAAAAGGAAGCTGGGTCTGAGTCCATAACCCAAATAAAGTAATCTTTACTATTTTTACCATATCATCTGTTGTTTTAAGCTTACAGTGCATTACGGTGGCTCTACCATGCTGCACCCACCATATCATTTGATGGTTCTGAAGAAATAAATTATATTTTTTTTTCACCTGAATTTTTTTTTATTACCAGAGACAGATTGATGGCATTTGTGCACTTCGTTGTAGGCTTATATGAGATAGACTTTTGAGGTGAGGAATAATGAAGGGTCAGGATTTCTATCTGAAGTCATATTTCTAGAGCATTTAATCATTTATAAAGATTTGCTCCAGACAGAAAGCAATTATTTTACTTGTTGATACAATCAGTAGATATTGTATTTCAGAAGTATAAAGGAAAATCTCATCTTAAATATATCTTCTGCTCACATACATTGCAAGGACATGGATCAGTGAGTAGGGAAACAGTTGAGGAAATAAATAAAAGATTGAGTAGAACATATAGCAGGATGGTCTGCCTGGAATGGGGTAAAATAACTCGAAAAATGCCCTGTTTGCTATGCTGTCAGGTCAAGCCCATCAGAGACAGCAGCAGCACTTCTGGATAGTGTATATAAGAAGGGGAAATAAGTTACTGCACAAGAGCAACTGCAACTGGAGAGAGGAGTGAGAACATGTGAGAGAAACAGCCCTGCAGACAGCCAGGTCAGTGGAGAAGGAGATGAGGGAGACACTCCAGGTGCTGGAGTCCAGATTTCCCTGCAGACCATGGTGCACACCATGATGAAGCAGCTGTCCCCCAGCAGTCCATACAGGTCCACAGGGGAGCAGAGATCCACCTCCAGCCCATAGAAGACCAGGTGGATATGCCTGAAGAAGCCTGTGACCCTTTGGGAAGTCCATGCTGGAGCAGGCTCCTTTCAAGACCTAGGGACCTGTGGAGAGAGAAGCTCACCCTGGAGCAGGTTTGCTGGCGGGACTTGTGACCCCATGGGGGACCCACGCTGGAGCAGTCTGTTCCTAAAGGACTGCACCCTGTGGAAGGAACACATGCTGGAGGAGTTGATGATGAGCTACAGTCCATGGGAAGGACTCAGTTTGCAGAAGTTCATGGAGGTCCATCTCCCATGTGAGAGAACCCACACTGGATCGGGGAATAAGCGCGAGGAGTCCTCCTCCCAAGAAGGAGGGAGCAGCAGACAATGAGTGATGAACTGACCTCAAACCCCATTCCACATCAACCTGGGCCACTGCAGGGAGGAGGTGGAGAAAATCAGGAGTGAAGTTGGAAGGTATTTTTAAGATTTAGTTTAACTTCTCACTGTTCTACTCTGATTTGATTGGTAATAAATCAAATTAATTTTCCCCGTGTACAATCTGTTCTGCTCATGATGTTAATTGGTGAGTGATCTCTCCTTGTCCTTAAATCCTTTCATTATATTTTCTATTCCCTGTGCAGCTGAGAAGGGAGTGATAAGAGCGACTTCAGTGGGCATCTGTCATCCAGCCAGGGTCTCGCAACACAGATTTGAATGAGGTCAACTGCAGCGACCCAACTAAACAAGATACAATTAACAGTAGGCTGACTCCTCTTACCCTTCCTCCCCCCAAACCTTCGTTGCTCCTGGGGAAAAAAAAAAGAAAGAAAAAAAGAAAAAAAAAAGAGAGAGAAAATTTAGATTAGCACTAATTAGGTGTCATTTAACATGGTTTTTTACAGTTAACTCTTGTCTTTCCTGCTGCTGCATTTTTAGCATATGCACCACACCTTCTTTGTGGTTGATAAGGGAGGATTTGAATGCTTTTACCTCATCTTTTAGCTCATCTTTTGGTGCATTGTTATGGCAGCCCTGACTAAAGCAGACAGAGTGTCTATAGGTGACACCATAAAGTTAGCACTCACAAAGGAATACTCTTGAGGAAAGTCCTGATTCTGGAGGGCACTCTGTGGGATATATTCCATAAATCAAATATATCATAAGAAAATGTGTGGATCTTTTCTGCCTCCATGCAACACACTATTCCCTAAAGAAGCTGGTAGTCTAATGGTTGACAGCTAAGAGGAACAGGAATAATTGCAGGCTGCTGCCACCTCTGTCTCAGAAAGTCACAATGCCTTCTAATACTGGGCATATTTGCTTGCTTGACAGTATGGGAATAGGATATACATAAGAAAATGTTATTTGTTTTTAATCACTGTTATTCGGTATTTATCACTAGTAAAAAGCAAAACCATAGATAAGCAAACAAAATGCTTTAAAAAGTGTAAATAAAACTGCTGTGCAATCATGGAACTGTCTGTTGCTGTGCAGGAGCATGAATGTGTGTGTTAATTGCCCACCTGGCCATAAGGAGGATGTAGCTGAAGTTGGGTCTGTGTTGATCAGGGACTCTCTGTGCAGCCTGAGAAACTGGATGCTAAACAACCTACTGTCCTTCACATAAATAAATGAATTTATATAAAAATAAACTTATATAGATTATATTTAAAGGTGTAAGTTGAACACAGTGTCCTTATTTTTTGGCAGGGATGAGACAGTAGTGGCATATGAAGGAGAAAATCTGGCAACAGGCCCTAAACTGATGTAAATGCTGCAGAGCTGCCAGGTGAGGTAGTGTCTGGGAACTGAAGATATTGCTGCATATAGGACAAACAATGCAGACTGGAGCATCTAGCACACTGCCAAACACCAGGGGTATGTAACCACATAGAGAACCAGAATGATCATTTTCACAACAGCTTTATGGATTAAAATACTTTCAGAAGATTTTAGGATTGTGATTCTGTGTCTGTTGTCATAATTTTTGGATTCTTAGCCCCATCACAAAAAAAATTTCCCTGCCTCTCAGTCTAGGCTTCATTTTGTTATAGATATGTGTTTAATTTGTGCCTATAAAATATATAACTGCATGATATGAGAATATATATATTTTGTTAAGCTAAAAGATGTGTAAGCCACACTCCCTGTGAAACACATTCCAGTGAAGGCGGGTGGTGCTTGCGACATCTACCAAGTTCCAGGAAGGCATTTCCAATTCTAAAGACGTGGTGGGACAGGAGATGGGCCGTCATCAACAAGGTCCACCCAGCCATCCACCCTGATAAGATATCTGATGGAGATATGCACAATCACTGGGAAAAATATCACCCTTACTGGACTCAGATAAATTCATCAATAATTCATCACTTCCCCAGAACTGTATTGTCTACGCTGAGGCAGAGGAAGACAGAAAATTGAATATCTAAGGACAGAGGGACTATGAATACCTTTCTGCCTCTGGCAAAATAAAACGTATATAAACCCGCCACACCAGAACATCGAGTGAACAGGGTTGATCTGGTACTCTAGAGGCTAGGTCGCTGTTCACCCAGCTGTTGACTGCCCGGGCTCGAAAGCTAACAACCTGCATTGTAGCTCTTTTCAATAATTCTTATCAAAATTATTGTCAAATAAATCCATTTTTATTTGATTAGACAAATTGGCTCTGCACATTTATAACAATTTTTTTAACAGAAACAGAATCTGAGTAAATGGACCAACCTTCCTCTCACCTGAGAATATTTTACATCTTGTCATGACACTACAGACCTGCAGGAATCTCAGTGGAGGGAAGTTTCTGTCCAGAATTTAAAAGCACTACTTTGCTCCTGCTGCTTTTCATCTCTTTTCTCTCCTCCTGGTGTGTATTTTCCTGCCCTGCTGACTGTGGTGCTGCATACTAATAGAGCAATACTTGGCCCATCCCCAGAGGAAGTTGTGTGCAGGTTTATTGAGGAACAGAGGGGTCAGAAGGAATTGCAGTGCATCCAACAACTCTCCTACTGGTGGGATGCCTTCAGGTAACAGCACATAATTTGATCCCAGCCATTTTCTATTGCTGTATTTACTGCTGAAAGAGCAGGTATCCAAAGAAACTTAGCCAACACCCTCTCCCTCATAGTATATATATTTATTCCAACAGCTTACAAAATATAAGGGCTTATGTGTTTTCTAAAAGTGCTTAGAGAAGGAGGCCTGTCCTGCTAAATCTCTTCTGCTTGTGAATCAGGCTGACAACCCGCAGATTTTCTTGCTGTAAATAGATGAGAAAGACTGGGCTGATCTTCCAATACAGATAAGTGATTTCCTTCAGGGGGTGTAAGAAGAGTGGCAAAAGAGTTTTATTTTCATTCCTCACGTGATTATTATCAGCNGGTGGCCAAGCACTGGAACAAGATACCACGTAAGCGGTGATGGTCCCAAATCTGTTGCTGTTCAATAAGCACTTGCTCAATGATCTTAGATACATAGTTTCACTTTTAGGTTGTTCTGTGTGGAGTCAGGAGTTGCTCTCAAAGATAGATCCTCATGGGTCCCCTCCAACTGAGAATATTCTATGATTCTAAGTGTTAGCATTAAGGCTCAATCCCACTTAGTTACTGTGCTTGCAGGACAGGATTTCAAAATACAATAGCAATATATTAGCAAATGCTAACATTTAATGAAATAAGGCAAATAGATTTTTGTTGTACCATATTTTTTCTCATTANAATAAATCCATTTTTATTTGATTAGACAAATTGGCTCTGCACATTTATAACAATTTTTTTAACAGAAACAGAATCTGAGTAAATGGACCAACCTTCCTCTCACCTGAGAATATTTTACATCTTGTCATGACACTACAGACCTGCAGGAATCTCAGTGGAGGGAAGTTTCTGTCCAGAATTTAAAAGCACTACTTTGCTCCTGCTGCTTTTCATCTCTTTTCTCTCCTCCTGGTGTGTATTTTCCTGCCCTGCTGACTGTGGTGCTGCATACTAATAGAGCAATACTTGGCCCATCCCCAGAGGAAGTTGTGTGCAGGTTTATTGAGGAACAGAGGGGTCAGAAGGAATTGCAGTGCATCCAACAACTCTCCTACTGGTGGGATGCCTTCAGGTAACAGCACATAATTTGATCCCAGCCATTTTCTATTGCTGTATTTACTGCTGAAAGAGCAGGTATCCAAAGAAACTTAGCCAACACCCTCTCCCTCATAGTATATATATTTATTCCAACAGCTTACAAAATATAAGGGCTTATGTGTTTTCTAAAAGTGCTTAGAGAAGGAGGCCTGTCCTGCTAAATCTCTTCTGCTTGTGAATCAGGCTGACAACCCGCAGATTTTCTTGCTGTAAATAGATGAGAAAGACTGGGCTGATCTTCCAATACAGATAAGTGATTTCCTTCAGGGGGTGTAAGAAGAGTGGCAAAAGAGTTTTATTTTCATTCCTCACGTGATTATTATCAGCTCCTTAGCAGCACGACCATTGGATTGTATAGCATGCTTGGTGAGAAAAGCCTTTTGCCCCAGGATCATTTCCTTTCTTCCTCATGCCACATAATAAGGGAAAAAAAAGCTAATAAAGAAGCTAAAGACCTATTCAGCTGAGAGAGCCGAACATTTGTGTTCCAACATTTGGTGCTCCAGGTCAGAGAGCGTTAAGTGGGCAAACCTTAAACTGGAATTAGGTTGATTGTTATTTATCCTTGTTTCCACGTCTCGGGGTGGGTGGGGTGTCTTTCTCCCCCGGCTGACAGCGGCCGTATCAGAGCCGCGCTGCCGCCCTCTCCCGGCTCTGAGCGCTGCAAAGCTTTCCAAAACCTCTGCATTCCCAGCACAGACAGCCGCCGCCTAGCAAACAAACAAGGGAAAAAATAAACCCACGAAAAACGAACTAACAAACAAGCACCAAGGAGAAAATGGAAAAAATTACAAAAAAGGCAGGGGGGGAGGTCGAGGAAGGAAAAAGGGGGAAAGAGGGAGAAAGAGGAAAAGGAAAAAAAAGGGAGAGGAGAAGAAAAAAGGAAAAGTAGAAAAAACAAAGAGAATAAAAGAAAAAATAANTGAGAATATTCTATGATTCTAAGTGTTAGCATTAAGGCTCAATCCCACTTAGTTACTGTGCTTGCAGGACAGGATTTCAAAATACAATAGCAATATATTAGCAAATGCTAACATTTAATGAAATAAGGCAAATAGATTTTTGTTGTACCATATTTTTTCTCATTAGGGTTTTTCTAAAAGAATATCAAAACACTGTATGAACTACCAGCACTAAACCAGTATCAGTTCCAGCTACCAATTCTTGCTCTTGGGGCATGGAACATTTTATGCCACACACTGTGTAAGACAGCAATGTAAAAGACAGACAGGGAAGATAAAGAAAACATTATCTCAATTTCACAGTTCAGAAGAGAAGCACAAAAAGACCAAAGGGAACACCCAAAGTCACTTCTGCACTGGACTGAGCTGGGGATATTGCATAAAAGCATAAAAGCACTTTCATCTCTTCCATCATGGCATTTCAAGGAAGCAGGAGAGGAGATGAGGGCAGATGCCTCTGTACTATTACTGACGCAACGTTTTCCCATTTTTACTTGTAGGGATTCAGGAGAAACAGAGACTTTCCTCTTCATGACATAACTGCTTGGAGGTACTCCTGACCTTTGTTTCCCCCTCCCATTTTTCCAGGTGATTAAGCTGTGCAGTCAGAAAGCATGACTATAATGCCAAGAAGCCAGCAATTTTAACACAACAAAAGGATAATTGTGTAATACTTCAGGCCATATTAGTTTCAGCACAGACTGACCCTCAGCTGGTGATGACAGAGCACCAACAGCTCCCAGCACAATGATTGACAGAACTGGGACATGGCAAATTGCACTTTCAAAGCCTGCAGCAGAACAAGAGTTAGGGGACTCGCTTGGCATTAAAACAGGCTTGTACCATATTCTCAGAACAAGGGATAAAGTAGGACAGCACATGACTACTTCCCTTCTAAACCATTCCACTTGAAACATCTTTCATCCTCCTCTCATTCTCCTTTGCTGGTTTGTGAAAGACAGTTGGCCATACTACTAGTGTAACATTGCCTGAATTCTTACCCTATACCATACATTTGTAATAAATTAAAGAGATTTTTACTACCTGCACGTCACGTTAATTGGAGGAACAGCTTAGGTTGTGACATCTATCAGTGTGTGAGTAACCTCAACTCAGAGAAGCAATTGAGCCTGAGTATATTATTGCTGTACTAGAGGTCTCAGTGTTGTAGCTGTAAAGACTAAGCCATAACTGAGGCACTCAATTGTCCAATATTTTGACCCTCCCCACAAAACATTTGCTCACATTTTCACTATTTAGGTGCTCTGTAACTTTCCCAACCTGTATGTATGTGATGCTGCCTCAGTGTCAGCAATTGGGGCACCAGAGGCAAGATCCCGAATGGGAGACCCTAGAGTTAATCAGAAGTAAACATATAGGTGAAATCTAGGTTGTCCCATGGATTTTCAACTCTGGGCAGAGAGGAATCTGAGTGGCATTGCTCAGCTTCAGGATGATTCTGCATTTTTGCCAGTTACCATCTAGCTTTAAATGAAGACTTAAAAAATAGTTGACCCTTTTCTCACAGATCCCAGGAACTTTGCAATCTCTTCTCAGCTGTAGTGTGCCTTCCCCTGTCAACATTTCCCCTGCTGAATATTCCACGGTCTGAGGCACGGAGCCCTTCCCTGGGAGGGGAACTTGAACCCAACCAGAGCAGGAACTTAAGGGAGCCCAACATCTCTCACTTTCCAGGACTTAAGGTTAAGGAACTGCGATTACAAAGACAGGCTTAAACATACCCCTTACAAAATTTAGGGCAAACTCCTACTTCCGAGAGACCACTTACCTACTGAAGTGATTAGAAAATTCCCTCCTCTGGTCGTGAGCAAGCCACTCAAGAAAGGGGTAAAATACCTGACATCTTCTCTTGCCACCCAGTTTCTATCAGGCAAGTAGACATGGAATGGAGCCCTTACTCTAGGAAACGAGGATTTGACAACTCAAATTCTTTTCTTCTCTCAATCCTTTAATGTTCTGGATGTGTGTTTAAACTCTGAGTTGTTGAGTCCTGGTGACTCAGTATGCATGTAGTAAAACTAGTTTCCTGTTCCTGGACTTTTTAAAAAAAAATCAGTATTCATTTCAGCTTGTGCTGACAGCTGAAACTGTAAGAAATATTAAACTAATATTTTTATTTTCAGTGTGCTTTGAACAGAGCAGCCTTAATTTAAGAGTTATTTTAGCAGTTCATCGCCCAAAAATAACTAAATAATTCTTTCCAAAATCCACATACAAGCTGACTCATAACGTGAAGTTCCACTCAAGCCATGGCATAGCCACAGTGGATTTAATGCAAAAGTAATTATCTCAATTTACACAGAGACCACTCTCAGTGGGAAAAAAAACCCAGAAAGAAATCTTTTAGAATTACCTAACAATCAGACTAAAAGCAGGGGCAGTCTGGAGAAAGGATGTTTATGTCTTTAGTTCTTGAATGGCTCTAGAAAATTCTGTATCAGTGATGGAATTTTCTATTCAATCACATGGGGTGAGTTAAATACATAAAAAGGTAATTACAAAACTTCTGTTAGATTTTGCTTAAAGTATAGTCAAAAGAGACTACGATTTAACTGAGAGTAGAATTTCAGACATGCTTTAACATGTTTTTCAGTGTTGCTCCCTGGAGATTCATCCTGTATAGATCAGGTTATTTAGAGATTAAGTGCCTGGAAACAAGAGAGGTTACAATATGAAATATATTCAAAAACCTGAAATTAATAACTTTTCCTAAAAGAATTGATAACACACAGCACAACTGGCCCAACATCTATAGATCTGCTTGTAATCACTGCTTTCTACTACAAAGCTTCCTGTCTACAACCATTTGGGCAACCATTGACTCACAACAGTAGAAATGTCACTCTGACTCAATACTACTAAATGCCATTTTCAGAAAAGGAAATACAAGCATTGAAGTGACCAAGAAAATGGAGAAATTATGTAGTTTGGTATCTGCTTTATGCAGTTTGAGACAATTTTTACCAATTCCTTTAAACACTACATCTTACACACTTTCCATTTCGTAAGTTAATTTAAATCTGCTTTGCCACTATCAGGCTAAGCAGTTGACAAGGTTCTGATAGAATCAGTAGTACAAAGGTCCCAAAGTAAAATCCTAAATAGTCACTGCATAAAAAAAATAGTTACACTCAGTAAGAATCCTAACTTATCAATAATTATGTATCGCTAAAGAATAAGCTGATAAAGGATTTTCTTTCACACATTTCTTGCCCCTCCCTTCCATCACAGTGCTAAGCCCATGTGAGCTGTGCCTACACTAACAGAACTGCAAGACTCAGTGCAGGAGAAGCAATCAAGGTTGGAGTGACAACAAAAGGACCAGATGCCACTGATGCCTCTTCCATACTTCAGTCCTCAGGTGTCATAGCAGAACAAGGAACCCTCCTGACTCCAGCATTTCCTAGTAAAGACAGATTTGAAGAGGCACAGCCACTCTCCTAAGAGATAAAAATAAAATGCTGATACATTCTATTGTAAAATAAGCCTGTAAGATCAGAATTAAATAGCATTAGGGTATTTTATTCCAGTTATACAGTCTAGATCACATTCAACTCTTCTAGCACAAATATCTCTTAATTAATCCTCAGGGTAAGTTCCTTTCTACCAACTTCTTAAATGAAATCTTAATAAAGGCCCATGATTTAAACTTCTGTCCCTCCATCTACAAAGTGATTTTTAAATATCATTGAAAGACAGCAGTTGGATACTAACAGTCCACTGCAAAGACTTCCACTGAGAAAACAAGGTGAAAAAAATAGCCCTGTCCCCAAACACAGAAATGGTACAAAAAAAAAGCCTAATAAAGTTTTGTAACAAATTTTACTTATAGAAAAGCATCATTTTAGCATAATTTCACAATAAAACAGCAGATCTGTTTGACATTATAAAGACATGGTATATCAATTCAGAATGCAACAGGTAAAGCACACCATAATACTCAGTGTAAAAGGTTTGAGACACACTATTGTATTTAGCCAATTACACTTGGTGCCTCTTTATGGATATTTTCTTAATTACAGGATATTTTCTCTCTGCTTCATACGTGTCAGAAGTATATTTTAGAATATATAAACATGGAAGTGTTAAAATACATTGAAACATGTCCAGAAAAATCAAACCCAGGACCCATTTCTCTCTATACACAAACAGCTCTACCTTGTATGTAAACTTAACTGTCCCATCATTCTACTCCAACTTACAAAAAAAGATTTAAAAATGTCTTGATGCAGAAGATTTTTCCATCTTCTCACTTCTGCGTTCATGCAACTTCATGATCAGGTTTCCTTTTCCAAATACTAAGATGTAAAATTAACAGTTACTTTTCCTGGGGCTTTTCCAACATCTTCAGTGCTAATCTTCCAACCATTAGCAAACTGTATAAGGGGAAAAAACATAATTTAACAATAATAACAACAATTTGTCAATTCATTTTCACACACTTGATCTAAGTGATACATGGGAACAAAAATAAAACACAAAATATGATTCACTCCATCTCAGTTTAATTAAGCGAGTAAGAAATCACACACAGTAGGTTAAAAAAAAGTATTGTACCTGACACCAGCAATCAGCCCTGCAGGCATGAATTTTCTGGAGTGGTAAAATCTTGTTCCCATGACGGCAGTCAGTGCTCCAGATGTAACTTAAATGAGAGATTGTACAGCTTTAGTCCAGTCAGCAGAGATGCATGTGTGGGAGAAACATAATTAAAAACGAACAGAACAGAGAGAAGTGGCAGCATCAAGTAAAAAGAGAAGCAGAGTTACTTCACTTAATGGACTAAGAGAGTCAATAAATTGTGTAAATTTTAAAATGCCTCAGTTTGTGAAGAGTTAAGTATCCTACATCAAGTTCTAGCAGACATTGCACTCCATGTGCTTCTGTACATACTTCTCAAATTTGTTTTTCAAAATGTGCTCTTTTTGAGACTGGAAATAATTTACAATACACTGCTCTATACTTCACTCCTTCCCCACACAAGCAAATCACTAAACTTGTGCACGTAATTCCCCCACTTCTCAAAAAAGGGAGAGAGCATTTGTCTAACTTGTAGTAATAACATCTAACATGTAGCATCATGTTTCATTTCTAGTAATGTTCTCAGAATTAACTAATTTATGTTTGCAAAAGACTTCAAAAGGGAAGTGTGCTAAGCATTACTAAGGCAAGAGTTAATTGTCCCTGACCACTTGACACAGAGACAGGAGCCAGGTGGTTTCACTGACTCAGTAAGATATAAAAGACAGTCCCTGGAACATGGTATCTCAAATAAAGACAGAATGCTAGAATGCTATAAGGAAACATACGCTGATGAAATCCTTATCCTTAGTATGCATCTGCTACCCAGTGGTAACAGCTACACACACGTTGTTCCAACTCTTATCCCCTACCATTGCTTCTATGTCATGACTGCACACCAGCCAAAATATTGTCACTGACATCAATTAATCTCACATAATGATAGATGTGAGAGACTGGCACCATAGTCTAACACACAATAAACCAAAAATATTTCAGCATTAAAATGCTTCAAGCTGTAATTAGTAGCCAGTCTTCAAAATAAGCGCATCTCACAACAGAATTGTGTTTCAAACAGCAGTAGAACACATCTTCTCCAAAAACTTTAAAGCATGACGAGGAAAGACTCCACATGCTACTGAGCTACAGAAATGTATCTGTCTCTCGCATTTGGGAAAACACTTGACCTCACACTTTTTAAGCTTGCTGTATCAGCAGTTTATTAAGTTATTAAGGCTTGACCATGCACAGCTTTTGGCCTGGCCAGTAGGTGTGGAAGTCGACTGCCTGTAAACAAAGCTGAAGTGGAGAGAAATGCTGGGCCTTCCCCTTTCACTTCTGGCTTTCACATGTCAAAGAGCCAGATGCTATGTCACTGCTTCAGAGAAAAAATGCTGTAGTCAGTGGTGCTCTTTAAACACTGACTACGCAGCAACTCTCCACAGTTTCCTTCTCAAATTGGGGGGAAGGGAAGCTCCAAATCTGAGAAGGAATAAATAGCATTACTGAAGCTTGCTCTTCTCTTAAATCTCCCCAGACATTGACACCTTTGTAGTTTCACATATTTGTCATATATAAAAATAAACCAATCACAATATCTGCCATTTTCTGTGATAATAAAATAGTCTGCGAGGGGTATGGTCAGTCTGAAGGGGAATCCCACTTCCCAAAATGTTACAGCCTCTTGCAGGATGCTCAAGTAGGAGGATCCAGCCAAAAATAGGTCAGAAATCCATTGATTAGCACTTCCCTTGCACTATGATGCTTCAAAAACATCAGATGCACGTTGGCAGCCACCAGTTCAGTACAGTTTAGACAGCACTGAAGTAAGATTTGTAACACCATCTGTGTTTAACTCTTCTGCAAAGACTTCTAGGTACTTTTAGGTACTCATTTTAAAGATACAGGGTAAATATAATCTTTTCCAAATAAAATGTTAAATTACTTACTCAGAGAAACCCAAACGTTATTTGGATTCTGTGAGACCTGATAAGCACCCAGTCCAGCCAAACTCCCAAAGAAAAGGCCAGCAGCTAGTGATGGAACACTACCTGAATAAATAGAAGATAAATGCATTTCTTAGAAACTTAAAGATTACCTTGGTCAGCAGTTTAACTGTTTTGTAAAACACCAAAAATTATAAAAATAAAAAAAAGATGGGCATTCATCATTCACTGATAAAGAAGATTAGAGAAGGGTTTTTTTAAAGATATTGAGACCATGCTGATCAGCACAAAGAAACACTCCAATTACTCTTGCATAAGATACATACAGAATTAGTATTTAGTTCTCTAACAGCAAAGCCATTAATACATTCATGATTGAAAGAACAGTGAGAAAAACAAAAGAATTGGTGTTTTCCTTGCACAAACTGAAGCATGTTGTTTCAAAACAGTATTATGAAAATTCCTTGAGAGGCAGTAAAACAGAAGGACTAAATGGTAAGGATTTAAGAACAGAAAAAATGACATGTGAGTGGAATTGGGCAGGAGGGCATTCAAAGAATTGCCAAGGAGCAGGGCACAGTTGAACAAGAGAGGTCATATCTCCTAAGTATACCTGAGATTTGATCCAAAGGTAACTGCAGACTTTGGAAGAAGGTTCCCTGAATGCACCTAAACTTTGAATCAAGTCCTCAGTATAAAAGATAATCCCAAGCTACCAGAAAATAAAGGACATCACATCCAAATTGGTGATCTATAGAACATATCAAGTAATGAAGTAGCATGATCACTGTGAGTGGTGAACGCCTTCCATAAGGCTAATGGAAAATTAAGGACTTAATGCTACTGAAGGTGGTTCTTTATACATTCCATTTATGAGAGCACTTTTCAGAGACTTGAGATTGAAAAGCTAAGTTGATAAAGATCTCCTCTCAATGTTAAAGGAGGACTGCATATTGCTTCCAGAAAGTAATAATTTTTCAATCATCAACAAGGTTGCTGTAATATTGCTTTATATCCTGCTTTCGGTATAAAAAGCAAGAGACAAAGAAAAAAAAAGAAAGCACCTGATATACTTGTATATGTGGAAGGAAAATGTGCACACTCTACTAGGTGGCTGCTTCGCAAAGAATATGAGTTAAAAACAAATCTGTGGTAGGTACAATGCTTTCCACAAGCCTGGGAGCCAAGAAACATCATATACATCATATCCTTGAATTTTACCTCAAGGCATTGTTTAAGTAGCTATGACACATACACTTCTAGGACAACCGCATCACCTCTGGCTCAAGAAGTTCCTACATCTCAAAACACAGGGACCCAGAGAACTTACTAAATGAAGACAGAAAAATCAAGCAATGAATCAATAAATCACTCACCACTCACTCACCCTTTTATTGCCATGTTCTCATATTGTTGCAAAGGCACCTACTACTGCCCCCTGTCTGTGCAGGTAGATAGAGCTTGTTGTAAAAGAACAGATCAGATCGGATCAACTTAGCTCTATGCATGGAAGCTCCAGTTTCTTTCAGTTTCTCCAAGTTATTAGTACGGATACAATGGCTCCTCTATATGATTGCTTTTTCTTCTCTCCAGCAGTCACCATATGAGTCTCTGTTCCCCTTCAGTAATTCCATGACCTGGATTCCCTCGCCTGAGCATAACCATGTCCTCCCAATTGGGTTCCAGAAGACAAGAAAGACACCTATCATTTTATAATAGCCTTGGAGAAATACAGATGCAATTAGTTACTTAAGTTCTCAGTATTGTCCCATCTGTCCTAAACTCCACTCGCAACCCAAAGGACAAATCCAAGCCAATGGAAAACAGACTGGAATAGGCACTAGCATCTATGTAGTCAAATGCACTGGTAAAAGTCTTACTGACTTCAGCAATGCCCCTTCCTATCATAAAAACTAAGATGGTTTAGGGATTTTCAAAGATGAAAGAGACAATGTTGCAGCAGAAATGAATCCACAGTTCTGTCTGGAAGAGGGCGAAGTCAGAAAAAGGACAGGAAATGAAAGCAGTAGGTCAGAGGGTAAGCTTATGATGCAGAGCCCAGAAAGGAAACAAGTTTAAGGATTGATTTGCACTGTTCAGCTCTACTTGGAGAAAAGACAGCTCTGAAAGCTCTCTGCAGCTTGCAGTGTACTGTTATCATCAAANGGAGATAGAAGCACCTTTCGGCACCCTACCTGCTTTTGCATAGCCAATGATCCCTCCTGATGCCACCAGGGCGGCGTAGCCAAAGCCGAGCCAGTCCACTGCCATGCCGAAAACTGGAAGAGAAAACTGGGGAGAAGATCAGCACCTCTTAACCTTTTTCAGCGAAGGAAAAATTAAAAAAAAAAAACAAAGCATTTTGCCATGGCGAGCTTTTCTACGAGCAAGGCCCGCCTAAAGCCTAGGCCCTGAGGCGAGCCCAAGAGATGAAGCCAGCTGTGTTGCGAAGGCAACCCCGGGGGCACAGGGACACTGCCGGGTCTCACCTGCGCGGCCGCCCCGCTCCGCAGCAATCGGGGCGGAGCAGGCGGCGGAAGGGGAGGTGAGGGAGCCACGCACCGCCCAAAGCTTGCCTTTTCCGGCTGTTCTGGGGAAGGGAAGAAAAAGTCTAAGCGCGAAACCCAAGCGAAAATCCACCCAAGAGGCAGGGNTCTCTGCAGCTTGCAGTGTACTGTTATCATCAAAGATTAAAATGGGAATAAATCTCTTAAGGAGGAAAAGTGGTGATTTATGTCATTTGAAGATACAGAACACTTACAGAATGCTTGTATTTTAAACAGCAAGGAAAAAGCCTTTCTGAAGCAAACTTATGACAGCTTACCCAAAGAGCACAGCGCAGATATCAGCACCCACCAGAAAGCAGATTATGGCCTTATCAGCCCANTTTTGCCATGGCGAGCTTTTCTACGAGCAAGGCCCGCCTAAAGCCTAGGCCCTGAGGCGAGCCCAAGAGATGAAGCCAGCTGTGTTGCGAAGGCAACCCCGGGGGCACAGGGACACTGCCGGGTCTCACCTGCGCGGCCGCCCCGCTCCGCAGCAATCGGGGCGGAGCAGGCGGCGGAAGGGGAGGTGAGGGAGCCACGCACCGCCCAAAGCTTGCCTTTTCCGGCTGTTCTGGGGAAGGGAAGAAAAAGTCTAAGCGCGAAACCCAAGCGAAAATCCACCCAAGAGGCAGGGCGGGGTGCACTCCGCAGCCAGGGGTTGCGGAGGAGGAGGCGCTGGTGTCTTTGCACCTACCTGCAGAGCTCCCGGGAATCCCCCGCCACGGCGGCGGGCGGGTGTCGGGAATGCCCGGGCAAGCCCTGGTGCGTACAAATGACCAGGTTTTGTGCTCATGTTCAGTGAAGGGCAAAGCTCCTGTAGAACTGCAGTCGTGTGCACCTAATCCATCCCGGTCCTCATCCAGAAGTGAGCTTACGTGGTACAGCTGAGAATTTGGGCTTGGGTTTTGCTGTAGCATGAGCTACAACTCTGGACAGCCTACGGGCTGCTTCTAGCTTTGATCAGTCATTTCAGTATAGGTCTTGTACGGAACAAGTAGGGGATTTCTAGGACCTCCAAATTACAAACTAGTGCACCAGAAAAAGCAGTCTTCTGCTGTAAAAGTTATGCAACAGTGGGAGATGGAAAACATCTTGTAAAGAAAAGGTTTTGCATTTTTTTTTGACCCGGAAAAATGTAGATATGTTTATAACTGCCTACAAAGCTAAACTCTTTCTCTTTTCCGAGTGCTGAAATGGATTCTCCTCATGCAAATAGTCCTCCATGATTTTACTCCAATTGTCCATGCGCTTCCTTCCCATGGACATTTCACCATATAGAAAGAAAAAGTACTCCTGTAGCCAGATCCCTAAATTGAGGGTGTTCGATTCCTCTTCATAATAGGAGGCATAAAACATGAGAGGCCTGTACTTTCTGCAAAATGCAGCTTTCCATAGCTGCATTTCAAATTTTGCCATCTTTATGAATTAGCCTAATGGTCAAAAAGCAGGGAGCAGTTTAATTCCTTTGTTGGCCTCAGCGGTTTAAGTAGGAATCTTCTCCCTCCGTGTAAAGTGCCACAATGTGGATGGTATTTCCTTTTTAATTCAAATTGTGTAATAGCTATGAGGTTCAAGTTTCACTGGGCTCTGCTTTGTATTCCAGCACAGGGATTCCCCAAGAGGGGAAGCAGGAAAACTGGGAAGAAATCCACAGTTGCTGGAGCTGTTGAACTCACCTGGGGCTCAGGTGAAGTGCTGCTCCCTGAGCTGTTGTTCCTTGCAGCTATGGCTCCATCTACTCTCCCAGTGTTATGCACGCCCACCCCTTCTGACAGGGACAGCTTTGTCACTGCTGACATCTCCTCTCTCGGTACTGCTGCCTCCCCTCTACCATTCTAAGCAGTTCCCTGAAAACTAGAATGGAAAATGTGCTGAAAAGGAAGATGTACACAAAGATACAACAACAACAAATTGACAAGTACTCATTAATAGCAGAGTATTCACTCAAGGTAATAAACAATACCTTGGGGTAAATACTTAGGGTATTCCCCTAAGGACTGTTCTTCTCTGTCTCCAGTTCACAAATTGTTCTGAGTCTCACAGGATGCGTAATTCTTTGTTACTACACAGGGGGTTTGGATTTTTACAAATGTGTAACATTTACTTCTAAGTCCATACTTTAGAACGCTAAGTCTGTAGAATTTTTGCTCTTTAATCTTAAAATTAGGTGCAGATTGGGTTTTTTTCCTAGTGCTTCTGCAAATCTGCTTCTGCAATTGTGATGATTGTGTCCATGAGCTCATGTATTTGAAAATTCAAGCAATAAAAACTGGTTTAGTAGTGGCAGACATTTTGTCAAGGACATAAGATAAGCACTATCAAATACACATAAGACTTTACAAGTGAAATCACTGTACACAATTCCCTTATTTAATCTTATATTTTTAAAGTCTTATATTTACTGTAGAAGCCTTAGGAATTAAAAATCTGGCACCTTTATGTCACCTTTCTGTCAAGTCAACAAACCATTTGAAGTCCTATATTATTTGCATGTGTTTGTGAACATAAACATTTAGGGTATCATTAAAATTAAAGCTGTGTAAGCTCAAACTGAAGCCCTTTAATGTTGAATTAAACTGAGCTTGCGTAAATCAACTATATTGAATATCCAAACAAGGGGCTCTGATCATTTATCTAAGTAAGGAGAACAGTTAGAGAAGGTAAATATGGACACTCACTTCCAAGAGAATACTGCTACTGCCACATGAACAATTCTGTAACAGCACTGATGATGCTCGTTTTGTTTCAGTGTCAGAGCATAGAGCTGAACTGGAGTTACATCCTGTTTTATATCCCTAAACCGGCTGCATTCCTGTCTCCAGATTTGGCTCAGTCTTTTTTCTGATTTTCTCTACTTTTTCTCTTGCTACACAAATAAAGAGGAATGGATGAAGTGAATCAGAACAAACCATAATTCCAATTACTCTTTGAAAACAGAAATAGTAATGACTATTTTTGCAGTAGTGCAGAAAACAACATTAACATGCCTTACACCTTAAAATAAAGAAAGGAAACATTTAGTTAACTTCTTTGACCTTGTTCTCTCCAGCTCAACTTTGTTTTTCCCACTGTGTATTTGTAATAAGGCTTAGGATAAATTCCTATTCCCACTGACTGAGAAGGTCAGGAATTTACTTTTTGTTTAAATGCAAACAAAAGAGGCGACATTTTATCAACATGGCAAAAATTTCAAGTGTTATATAATTGTTTTTTCACAACATGGCTCAGCTCAAGGACTTGAAAAAATACAGTGGGAAGGGGGAAGAAAAGGTAAACCTTATTGATATAAACTCTTCTGCCTAAAATTATGTATCATATTCTGAACAAAATGTTTCAGTCATGTGAACCATGGGTGCAAAGATTTTTTAAACATTTAAATATATTTAAGTATGAACACAGTAAAAAAGCCAAACACTGTGCTTATAAAGTCCATGTATAAGTGCACATCTAGAAATTTCTAGAACTAGAAATTACAGATTTCCATGAGTATAAGAATGGAATGTGATCATCATATTTAAGTAATTTTAACATGTTCTTTCTTACAGTAGGAAAAGAAATGCAAGACAAAGGCAGACCATACCTTGAGCCAAATGAACAGTAACATTTTCAACACTAAAATGAAAAAGTGTACGTTTTTATACGCATTTAAGTGAAACAAAAATGTAACTGAGACAGATGCAGCTATTTTTATTATTTTAAGAGGCTTTTTCAGAGCCAGTTAAAAAGTGTATGGTATTGTAAATAGAAAAATATAAACATTACATATTAGGAATTTATTTTTGCTTTGTTCACTTAGGGAAAGTTCCCAGAATGATCAGTCAGTTTATTAGGGTAAGAACATTAATCACTTTTAAACAACACACTGGATCAGAGGTATATATCCTGTTAGGGTTTAGATTCTTATAAAAGCTAGCGCAACACCACATTTACTTTTTATACAGGAGAGAAAGTAGCTGCCTTCATGCCGAGCTATTCTGTTTCTTTTTCTTCTTTTGCACTGGAGCTTCTAGCTTTTGTTTCTCTGGAATAATTTTTCTCTTTCTTTTTGCTATTTTAACCCTTTTAGTAGTCCAAAAATCTTTGTTTATTCTGGCTATTGATGATTTTTCATCTTCTGTTTCTGGAAAAAAGCGAGAGATTATTCACACTGACCTTTATGTCCAGTCTTTGTAGTCTAAATGGCACAGAGACTTATTTGTATCTCATTTTAAAAAAGGGTTATAAATAGCTTTTTATTTTACAGTGGAAAGTGCCATTTATGCTAGTTTTTCCTGTGAAATCAAAATATATAAAGATCAAATATGTAAACAGATTACAATGCAGGAAAACAACAGCAGAAAACCCAAACAAATCTGAGCTAGACTTCATAAGTTTGCCCAGCTACAGTTAGGCAATTAGGCCTCACACCTAATTTTGCTTATAGGAAAACACGACATGCAGTTCTTTCAACTGTTTGTTTTCTTATCTGTCTCAAAAGCTTTGCAGTAGCTTCCTCAGTATGTTATTCCAGTAACAGAAAGAGAACTTTAATAAAAGTGAAAAGAGGCCTATATTCTCCAACAAACATATGGGCTTAAGACACTATCAGATTGGTAAGTGTATCTGTATCACTTGCCAGCATCATATCCCTACTTCTTCAAAATACCAGAACATTTTCCAATGGATATAGTAGAAGCCTCCCACTTGGTGTATTCCATTTCGCACTCACATTAACAATTCAAAATACAAAATTCTGTTACCTTGAGATGATGTTGCAGTTTTATCAGAGTTTTCCTTCATTTCTGAAGCTTGGTCAAGCCATACTGCAAGACACGTCAGCCTAGCTTTGGTATTGACTTCACACAGTAAAGATGGCCCATCTTTAATCTGAAGAAAACATAAAAGAAGATTATTTAAACCTTATTTTATTTCTGGTTAAATTTAATGAAGTATTTGAAGTGAGAAAGCACCTTACTGCCCACTTTCATTGTTAGGCAATTGTATCACTCAGCTCTTGGAATACAAATATTCTATTACAGATATCGGGGGATAAAGTGTCACAGACACATGTGCAGTGTTAACAGCATCAACCCACTGGAAACTACTATATTAGGATATTCTACCCCTCAGAGGTGGACAGAGCAGCCCACACAGTTATGCAAAACTTTGCCTGCAGGGAAAGAATTTGGTTAAAATAAATACAATGTTACACAGAAAGGTAAAGATCACTCTGTCAATTCTGTACAAAAGGAACAGAAATGTAAGGTGAAGAGGAAAGAGAGACATTACTTCTGCACTTACAAGTATAAAAATAATCAGAGTGGGTGAAATTAAAAACAGGCAAATTCAGATTTGAAGTGTATATATGTTGAGAAATAATTATTTGAATTATCCAAGATACTTATCATAAAATATAGTATATCCTTTGTAACTAGGCAATAAATTTTAAAAATCTATTTCTGATTTCAAGAGCAAACAATAAACACAATAAACTTTAAAGATAAGACATGATTCCTTGTTGAACTGTGTTACTCAGAACTGTTTGAAAATACAGGAAATACAAGTACCCAGTACATTTATGTATTTGAATTTTTCCAAAGGATAAGTTCCTCCCCCAACATGAACAATCACCTTCCCCTGCCCAAACCACAGACTTTGTGTTTTTAAAAGAGTAGCAACAGTCATCAACGTTACAGAAATTCACAGCAGTCCTTAACTAATTACATAGTCATAACATACATAACTGATTAGATAGTCATAAGCCTGGCTAGGTCTGATGGGAAGCATGACTTTACATGAAGTGGAGATGAGATCTCATAATATCATCAGATTTTATAATTTGTTAAGAAAAAGGGTACAAAGATAAAAAAAATCAAGTGCATAAATATATGTGCATAGACATACATATCTACTGAACTCAACATGAAGAAGATCAAGACATCCACATTTCATGTAAAATTTCCTCAGTGATTTAAAAAGAACTCTTATAACAGAACTGTCTGCAATTCTGGTTCTCTGTTAATTTCCTTAAATGTAACAAGAACTGTAATACACCAACCTTATCAAGATCCAGATTCCACATTTTAATGTAACCGTCACTGGATGCAGTAACAATAACATGCTCTCCTTGTCTTTCAAAACTATAAATATCTTTTATTCTGTGAAAAGGAATACATTTTTATCTTATAGCATGGCTGTTAAGTTCAGACCAGTAAGCTGAGACAAATTAAAGAGGAATAGGCAACAGTCTAAAAAATCAGTTTGAACGAAAATCCCTCAAGTGACAGGCAGGAACTTGGAACTTGGATCTGCTTTGAGTGCTCTCATTTATATTAGGAACATTTGTCTTTGCTAGGCTTATTAGGATTAATTCAGAACTCTCTAATACTCTAAAGCATACACTATTAGACACATCAGTGTCACATCAGACATTACTGCTAATGCTTTTTGATGAATTCAAAGCAACATTTCAACAAATATTTGGTATTCAAAATCAGAGAATACATAATTACACTCCTGTTGTTTGAACTGAATAAAACTGAATAAAACTGGTTTTGTTTTTGAAGCATTCTAAAGAGTCAGATTCAGTAAAGACTGGTTAAACACAAACACACACACACTCACTCACAAATTTATAACAGCAATATTCTTAATTCTGTGCCCTACTGTTTTTGTAACATGCATAGACAGCACAGAACTTATGCTCATATAAAAAGCAAACACATCTGTTTGGAATTTAGCACAGAAGTAAATTCACTTTCTGTACTAAAACAAAAGCAAAATATGCTGAACATTACAATCCATTGAACTTTAGAGAGGACTCAGCATTGCCATAAATATTTAAATTGTAAAGAAATATAGAATACCTGTTTTCATGAGCTTTAAATTCACACAGGCATTTTTGAGAGTCACAGCTGTAGAACCTAATAATTTCATCATCTCCAGCTATGGCAAGGATAGAATCCTTGGAATGGGGAAAGAGAAATGCAAGTGTGATTAATTTCATGTGTTTCAAGCCAGTTAATTTCCCAACACCTCTCGTTTTTGTACTTACTGTAATAAATCTAAGTGAAGAAATCCTCTTTTCTGTTGTAATGGTGCCAGTGATTGAAGCTGTGTCAAGTCTGTAGATATCTACTTTGTTTGCTATCACGGTCACATACTTCTCTCCATCAGGGGACCATTTAATTATGTGTGCATCTGTACACATTGATACAAAGAATCTAAAAGTAAGAATCTTAAGAAGCTGTTAGACATTGTTTTCTACTAGACCTAAGAAAATATTCAATGAAAAATCAAATAAACTAGATAAACAGCTATGCTCTTAAATGTTTATTTCTGATTATCAAAGTCATGTAAAGAAAAACAAACTAAAACATATATATTTAAGTGATCTGACCTCAAATTTCAAGGAAAAAAAGGATTTACTTTAGTAGTACTATGTTTTCCTTTTGCTAAATGATTATTATTAAGGACATGAGCTTACATATGCTTGCCTGCACGTGTAAAAAAGACATTGTGAAAGTTTGCAATTAACTGACTTGATTAATTCAGTCAACTTTTCTTTACATGAAAAATAAAACTATCAAATTGCACTTAATTAGTGGATTTAGATTGATAAACTCACTTTGCTTCAGGTTTTTGATGAAGGCTGATCGTCCTTCAACAAGATTCCAAGTTCTGAAACACAACAACAGGTAATGTGCATTCTGGTTAAAAACAGCACAGTAAAACTGAAATCCAATCTGCTGTCATGAGGCATCCAAAGGAAGCTTTTAAGCCTCTCTACGCATTTTTCTGCCTTCTTAATGCAAGAGAAAACAATGAGTTCATATATTGCTTGCACGCTATAATGTTGAACTTGTGTTATTTATTTTTAAACCACCATTTGCAATACTGAGCCCAAAATGAGGCCAACAGAAATATGTGTTGTTAAAATAGCATTTTATATCTCTAAAACAGCTATCTACAGCAACATGGAAACAGTCCAAGTGAAAAATCACACTAAACAAAACCTGGCACTTTTCAAAAGTTTAAGCAAATTGTGTTCCAAAATGCAAACACATTTATACATCTACAAGTGACTTGTGAAGAGTCAGAGCTCACAAGAAGAAGGTATGAACAGCTGGCACTTAGAACCTCAAAAGACAAACCAATGGATCTTGGAACCATTTGATAACAAGTGTTGTATCAGTGTTGCACATCCTAGTCACAACAAGTCCCTAAGAACTGTTGTTTATAACACCTTATTAAGAGTTACTGAATTATGATTCTCAACATTCCTTCATCAGTTTTGACTCACCTTAATGTTTTATCTGTTCCAACTGACAAAGCTAATTTCCCAGAAGGATGGATAGAAAGAGATGTCACATGTCCTCTGATAAAAACAAAACATTTTTTTATGTATTATTTACAAGGAAAATAGACATGAAAATGTATGCGAAGATGAAGATTTAAGAAACTCACTTATGTGCCTTAATGGATTTCAGACACTCCCATCTCTTAGTGTTCCAGATACAAATGAGTCCATCTTCAGCCCCACTCAGTAGATGTGCAGTCCCATAGAACTCCAAACAAGTTATTGTGCCTAGAAATACAATTAACAATGTTGTACACACCGAACAGTTACTGCACAAATTAACAGAGAATGTACAACTTAACAGAAAAGCTTCTTCCATCAAGGCATGCCAGCTACTACCCTAACCTAGGGAAAATCTAAATTATTTCCTAAGTATTTCTTCAAAAAACTCTCAAACTTTCTTGCTATACTCAATAGTCTGATATGCTCTATCAGGCACCCTTTACCCACATACATCTGAACTCTATCTGGTCTGTTGTCTGTCACAGAAGTACTCAAACATCGTGACAGAGATGGCAGAGAGCTTCTATCTGCGTTAGGAATGCTCTCACGTCAAAGCCCTGCTCCTGACACACAGTTGAATTTACTGCACATGCTACTTCCCCATAATCATCAGATGTATCATACATGAGTTAATGCAGCTACCATGCTCAGTCTAGCTCCTGTATCTTTTTCCTTAATACTGAGCTACAAATGACCCAAACAGATTTATTCGGACAGCCATTAACAGATGACTGTACCAATGATACAGACAAAGGGTGCACCCTCAAAAAGTTTGCAGATGTCATCAAGCTCTGTGAGTGGTGAGGGTTGGGATGCTATCCAGAGGGACATGAACAAGTTCAAGTAGTGGGCCACAGGAACCTCAAAGTTCCACAAAGCACAGTGCAAGCCAGTACCAGCACAGGCTGGGGGGTGGACAGATTGAGGGCAGCTCTGCTGAGAGGGACTTAGGCTTGCTGAGGGATGAGAGGCTGGACATGACCCAACAATGCATGCTTCCAGCCCAGAAAGCCAAATGTGCCCTGGGCTGCATCAAAGGCAGCGTGGGAAGAAGGTTGAAGAAGGGGATTCTGCCCCTCTGCTCTGCTCTTCTGAGACCCCACCTGGAACACTGCATCCAGCTCCAACAGGTCCCCAGCATAAGAATGATGTGGACCTGTTGAAGCAAGTCTGGAGAAGGGTGCCATGAAGTTGACCAGAGAGATAGAACATCTCTCCTGCAAGGAAAGGCTGAAAGAATTGGAATTGTTCAGCTGGGAAGAGACTGCAGGGAGACCTTATTGTGGTCTTCCAGTACTTGAAGGGGGCTTAGAAGACAGGGACAAACCTTTTAGCAGGGCCTGTTGTGACAGGACAAGGGGCAATGGTTTTAGACTAAAGAGGGTGAATTTAGATAAGATACAAGAAAGAAGTGTTTTTACAAGGACAGCAGTGATACACTGAAACAGTTGCCCAGACAGATGGTTGATACTCCATTCCTGGAAACATTCAAGGCCAAATTGGATGGGGCTCTGCGTAACCTGATCTGGTTGAAGACGTCCCTGCTCACTGCAGTGGGGTTGGACTAGACCACCTTCAAAAGATCCTCTCCAACCCAAACTGTTCTGTGATTCTGTCATGTTCTTTGCAGTTGTAATTCTGGCAGCACATACAGTGGGAAATGTACCAGGTTAACTCATCTGGCAGCAGCAGCCTGCTCTCACACGCAAACTCTCTCTTTTGTGTGCTCATGTACACTTGTGACAGGATAAGAACACTAGGAAAGACGGTAACTGGGAGTAGGCATGGTCTAGATAAACCATCCTGATAGAAGAAAAATGACACATAAGCCATTTGTGGGTCATAACTTCTTAATCAGTTAAAACTACAAATAATTTAAACCAGCAGCAATTTGTGAGCTAATACAGAAATAATTTTTTTTACCTCTTATGCTCAAAAGCTTACCTTGTTTGTATGATCTTAACCATCATGGTTACAACACCACCGCTACTACATTCTTACTAGAAAAAAAACCAGTTTTCTTCTAGCAAGGGCCAGTTTTTCAGCTACAATTTTTTATCATTGATTTTTTTTTACAAAGAAATGCTCCCTTACCATTGTGCTGTAGCAGCGCCCCATGTTCTATCTTCTTTTTCATGTCATAGATTTGGATTGTCTCATCTCTGCTCCCAGTGACCACATATCTGTTATTCACTGCTACTGCTGACAATGAGGCAGAGTGGGCATGATGTGTAAAATCAGGGACAACTGTCCAGGACTGTAAATGAAATGCAAAACAAACAGGTCTTTCTTAAGCTTACCATGGAAAGCTTCCACTTCATTGTCCTGTATTTTTTTTAAGCAAAAGCTGAAAAAGTATATGTGTAAAAATCAGAATTACAGAATCAAATAGGTTGGAAAAGACCTCTGGGATCATCATGTCCAGCCCATAACTGAACATCACCTTATCAACCAGACCATGGCACTTTCCTTAAAGAAAGACTTCCTCCACAGATGGTGACTCCACCACCACCCTGGGCAGCCCATTCCAATGTCTAATCACCCTCTCTGTGAAGAAATTCGTCCTAAGGCCCAACCTAAATGTCCGCTGGTACAGTGTGAGGCCATGTCCTCTTGCCCTGTCACTGGTTGCCTCAGAGAAGAGGCCAACTCCCACCTGGCTACAGGCTCCTTTCACGCAGTTGTAGAGAATTATAAAGTCCTCCTGAACCTCCTTTTCTCCAGAGTAAACAATCCCAGCTCCCTCAGTCACTCCTCATTGGACTTGTGCTCCAGACCCTTCAGCAGCTCCACTGCGTTCTCTGCACTTGCTCCAGCATCTTAATATTTTTTCTGAATTGAGGGGCCCAGAACTGAACACAGCACTCGAGGTGTGGCCTCACCAGTGCCGAATACAGGGGGAGGAATTATACTTAGCTGTAAGCATAATGAGATCTTACTGAGTTAATGTGCTGTTAGGAGATTAGTCCAAAGGATTTAAGCGTGCAAACTGCCCCTTGTAATCAGTGCTGTACTTAGACGAAGATGTCTCTGCACAGAGATAAATCCTAAGAGCAAGAGAGGAGGATTCTCTCGTTTTCCATCACGGCAGGCTGGAGACACGCCTTTCACCTGGCCCCAGCCCACGTCCCATCCATCCTCCGCACCGCGTCGGAAGGAGCGACCTCGCACCGCGGCCCCGGACGCACGTGGCTGCCCGCAGCCTGGAGGCTCCGCCGCTCCCGGGTGCCCTTCGGGCCAGCGAAGGGGCCGAGTCTGGCGGCAGAGGCAGCGGAGAGGCTGCCCCGCCCCCGCAACGCTCTTTAAGAGCCCCGGCGGCGCCCGGAACCGCGGCTGCGGACGGGCGAGACGGTGAGTGCCGGGGCGCGCTTCCAAAGGGGCGGGAGGGGCGTTTCTCCCACACGCTTCCCTGGAGCCGTTCGAGACCAGGCTGGATAGGGCTCTGAACTCGCGGGTCTCGTGGAAGATGTCCCTGCCCATGGCAGAGGATTGGAACGAGATGACCTCTAAGGTCCCCTCCAACCCAGACCGTTCTGTGTTTCTTCCCTCTCCCCATTCCCCCCACAACCGTTACCTGGCCGGGCCGCGTGGCGAACCCCAGTAGCACCTGCTCGTAGCACCCCGCCACCAGCTCCATCCGCCACCGCTCGGCGCCGCCCCGGGGCTCCCGCCGGCTCTTCCGCCGCCTGCCCGTCCGCCGCCCTGCCTGCGCCGCTCTGCGCTGGCCCCGCGCGTGGCGTCCGGCAGCGCTCGCTCTCTGTGCGTGAGGAGAATCCTGTGGGAGCCGCCGCGGAGCGGGAAGCGCCGGAGGTAGTGGCGAGGGGTCAGGCTGCGCGCGGGGCAGCCCGCGCAGGGGGGGCCTCGCGGGGCGGAAGCGGCCCTGGCTGTGATGGCGGCAGGGAGGACGAGAGGCGTTAGTGCCGGGATCGCGAGGGGGGGAGGGGTGCTTGGGATCGGGCGCTGCTAGCGGGGTAAAAGGGGCGCGAACCGATCTATTGGGAGTGAGACGGGGTGGGATGGGCTGGGGTGTTCGGCTCTTTCCCTTCTCCACGGCCCCCGCCTCCCTCAGGGCGCGCGGGGCGAGGAGGCCCCGGCGGCGCTTGGGCCGAGGCACCAGAGAACCAGTCCCTCCCCAGCCCCGTGCCCCGCCGGCTTTTATTGTTATTTTGTCGGGCCGTTTTATATTTTTTCATTGCTTAATTTCTTATCGCGTAGTACAATAAGCGGAAAGCGCGGCCCCGGCGCCTGTGTGGCCGCTTGTGGAGGGCCGCGGCCGGGCGGGGCGCACTTGTGGTCGGGCTCTTCCTGTCGTGCCGAGTGGCTCGGTTAGAGAAATGCGTCACGGCTCGGGCCTGGGCTCGGCCGGGGTCACCGCCCCGGCCCCAAGACCTCTGGGAGGCTCCCTCATCCGCGTGCCCTGACCCAACGCCTCGTGTGAGCGAAATTAGTGCCAGAGGTGGGGAGGTGGGAATTGCCCACTGCCTGAGTGAGCACCGCGTTTGCACGGGCGATTCGGGGCGTGAACGGCTTCGCCTATCTCTTTGCCCGTATTAACGCAATAATGCAAAAAAGTGGAATAAAATAAAAAGCTGCTATGGTGTATGTGTAATCCAATTAAGGATGTGTTTGAATCCTGGCGACTGAAGCTGCCCCACTGCTTAAATGAAAGCTAGTTGTGACTGTAGATATAGTTAAAGCAAATGTAAAAAATGTATTCTATTAATACATGCTGTTTTAACTGCTTTTGAAATGTTTTTGTTTTCTAGTGAAAAGGTGAACATTGGACAGGGAGGTGTACAAAACCGGTTTTGCATAAAAGTTGGTGATTACCAACCTAGAAGCAGTTGCATCACTTGCCTCCTGATAGCCTCTTCCAACAAGCGTGATCTGTCATTTGTGCCGTCTTCTGTTAGGTCTGCACAAGTTAAAAGTGGTAAGTTTAAAAAAAATTACTGTGCAGCTGTAAATTCAAAAATCAGTATTTCAGTGTTGAGAGCATGGAGGAGTTTTTGGTTCTTTTTATTAAAAAGAAATCTCAGAGGAACATTGTTATGTGAATGTTTTATTAATATTGACCACCCTTAACAGGAACAAGTTGCTGCTGGTAATGCTTTATAACAAACATGATTACTTTCAGTTAGCACGTGCTCAGTTTAGCATACCCTAACATTACTAGTATTTTAGGCCTTTTTGTACTTGATTCTTTTCTTGGCTTCACAATGGCTGTGGGGATGAAGTCTGTAGTTATTCTGACTAGCACCATGTATGGATGCTCTAATTATGGTTTATGGCTATCCTGTGTCGAGTTAGTCTAATCCATTTTCAGAAGTAGTGCTCCGAACTGCTCCACTTGGCAGGCAAGCCTTGAAGGCATTGTAGATGCTCTGTGTTTATTGCATTATGTGGCTGTGGATTTAATCAGCCAAGATCTAAAACATTACATAGATTCTTGCGTGGAAATGGGAACTAGAACTTCAGCTGTCAAGTGTCTGCACAGGAGTTACACCAGATGTAAAAAATTGGTCGGGGTGAAAAATGCCTGTGTATGAAAGTAAATGCAGAATATTTTGCAAATGAAATTGTTTTTGGCACTGGTTTGTATTTGTTGGATGACTAGGGGAAAAAGCCTAAAGAAAAGATTTTGGGATCAACAAAGATACATAGCTCTTCAGGAAAGTGTGTCCACTGGTTTAGTGATGGCAGTAAAATGTTATTTGCTGTTTTTTGTTTTGATGGTAATGAATGAAATGTGTATGTAGAAAAAGTGAGAGAGTGAGGAGAAAAGATGCAGAGAAAGATCTTGTTTGCATGTACTGTGCCCTCATCCTGCTTTTATTTTGCATATTCCTTAGCACATAAGAAGTACCACTGCTTGTTTTCAGCTGCATAGTTTGTGGTACAAGTAAATTTAAATTTGGCTAAAAGGAGAAGAAACCAGGCGAGGTTGTACAAAACATACTGAAGCCTGTATCTTTTGCCTTGCTTTTAACTATTTTAGAATCTTCTGGATTCCTGGGTTATTATATGTAGGTATTTCAGAATTAAGGGTAAGACTTAAAAGATCTCTAGAATTTTTTAGACAGTGGGAAAACTTTGTGGTCTGTTACAGTTTAGGACAGTGAAAATTACATCTAATCACAATCCTATTGGCCCTACATTCTTTTTATCTTCAATGTTTTAGCAATGACAAGTCAGAACTTAATTTTTTAAGTTCCAAATTAATAACATTAAAGCATTTGGTGAGGTGAACATATTTGGAAGTAATTAATATTGGGGATAAAGTCCTTCATCTTCTTTTTCTCCCCCACATTTTTTTTCAGCTGAAGGAGTGTGATAAATTGAACCTGTGCAGTCATACTGTTTGAGAAAGACAGAAGGCAGTTTGAACCATGGCAACCCAGGTAAGATCATTTAGTCAGAAATACAGGCTTGCAGTGCCTAAATGGATTCCAGAGCCATACTCAGAATTCCTAATAAATGTAAAGCTGACATAGCTAGCTTGCTCTGAGCTGGGTGTTCTTTTATTCCTGTGGTTTCTTCCTGCAATGTGGTAATTGGTGGCTGTCCTCAGGACACTTTATTGTGTCAACTCAAGTAGGTTGGGGGGCATTACATTAAGTTTTGGAGTTTGCATTGTTTGAGCACGAGTTCTTCTGAAGGACCTTGCACATAACACTCTCTATATAAGATACATGTGGAGATGTTATAGAGGAAGAACATTAAAGCCTGCGTAAGTAAATGCTGTGGAACATCAATCTGGTTTTTGGAAGTCCTTGTTCTTCAGGGTCCTTGAGGGAGGACACTGGTGTTAATAAGGCTATTCCCCTCCTCTTTTGTGTAGTTGCCCCATTCACTTCCTTTTCTGTGAGCTGTGGTTTTTGGGATTTTAGTGGTTTTTTTTGTTTTGCTTTTGTTTATTTTTTTTCCTTTTTTATTTTTTTTTAAATACACCTAGAGGCATTTTTTATGCCTTTTTCTTCCTGGCCTTGCGTCTGGGTTCGAGTTTTCCCTCAGCCAATCTAGTGCCTCTTCCTGGTCTGCTTTCTCCTGAAATTGCATTAATTGGCCTCTTGTTGTTCCTGGCCTGGGAGAGTGACGCACTGCTGAGTAGTGAGGAGAGGCATCTCACAGGAGAAGAATTCCTAGGTGAGGGGAGATAGGGACAGTGGGGATCCCCTCTAGGCAAGAGTGATAATTTCCCTGCCTCTTCATCATGCAGACTGTGCTGCGGCAGGGTTTTTTGCATCCTGGAGCTCAAGTGGAACACAGTCCAGTCCTGAAGCTAATTAACATTTAGGATTGGCCAGCATCAAAGGGCTATCTGGTTTGTCCCTAATTCCCAAAGGAAGCTGTCAATCCTTTAGCCAGCTTGACAAGTCAGGGGAATATGGCTGTTCATACAATCCTTTGGCTCTGTTATTTTTGCCAGGCGTTTTCCCCAGAGGCTGCTTTCCCTCATGGGAGGCGGAGGGACAAATGGGACCCCAGGCTTCTTTCAAGGGCAAGGTGAATATGGGGAAATCACCTGTGGTGATGGGGAGTGGGAGGGAGGAATGTAAATGAGGCTAAATACTATAAAGGTGATTTTTTTTCTCCCTACAGGACTTGATGGCAAAAAAAAGAGAATGTCTCCAGGCCTACAGCTGGTGGCGAACACCACAGAAGAAACGAAAGAAAAAGAACAAAATAAAACCAGGAAGAATAGAGTTTGTCCCTAGTAGTACTAACACGACCAGGTAAAGACCTTTAGAAAGGAGCAGCTCTGACCCTTTATCTGTTTAAATTGCTAATGACTAGTGAATGTCATCATTTGTTTTAAAAATCCTGAAATGGCACACCTGGTGTCTATACACTAAGTATTGCTTATGGAATTGTATTGCCATTTGAGTAATGAAGATTTTTTTTTTCTAGTTTGTCTCTCTCATATTCGCTTGAGATGTGGTGTCAAAATAGCCTTAGCTCTTTTTGAATTCTGGCTGTAATGTAATATTTTTTCTTGGTATTTTTGGGTGTCTTGCCCTTCATACAACAAATAATAACAAACAATAAAATAAGTTTCTAAAACCAACTTCTAAAAAGATTCTTTAATAAATTTGTGTCTTTCTTGAAATGCTTGCAGAAGTGGTAAAATGGACTCAGAGAAATTAAGAACTTGCTGGAGTGATGGCATTGCAATTCTTTACAGTGCTTAGAGTTTTGTAGTTAATACTCTCTTCATATTTTGTCTCCTTAATTGTTCCGTAACAAACTTGCTTGTATGTTAGGGACTTTAATACTGAAATGAACTGTGTTATTCTCAAAATTAATGGTGGTTCTCTTATCTTTTTAAAGACCAGATTATTCAATATTTGTTGGGGAGCTGACTCCAGAAGTAGATGATTTTCAGCTCTATGACTATTTCCTGAAGAGGTACCCCTCATGTATTGACTGCAAAATAGCAACAGACCTGCTGGGGTATTCCAGGTAATGCCTGTGAAAATGTGTTAATGCTGTCAGTATGTTTGTTGCTTATATATAAGAACTGGTTTTGAATTTTCTTCAGAGGCAGGAAGAGAGATTATTTTCTGTTCTCTGGCATTATTTTTTAACAACATAGATCCTTGGGGTTCTAAAACATTGTGGTTAGTTTTAGCTGTTAATGTGTTACGCTTCAATTCAGCCAAATGCATGTCTGCATGAAAGCAGTTACATGGTGGGAGAAAGGAGAGGTCTGCATGGACATCTGTGCTTACCTACAGCAGTGTGTCCACTTAGTGCAGTACTGAGGACAAAATAATTCCCTTTTTACATGTGGAAGAGAAGTGTAAGGCCTAGCGAATCTTAGGGGGTTGGGAGATGGAACTTCTAGAATTAGTAAATAAAGCTTAGTGGAAGTTACACTGGCCAGGCAGAGTGTGAAGGAGGGATAAATGAGTTTGCTGTTCAGAAAACACTGGCTGTAATGGACTAATTGACGAAACTTAAAAAGGAAATCTGAGAGAGCAAATTTAGAAAGATTATTAGAGCTGTAGAGCAGTAGGAATGGGTTAGTAGCAATATATTAACTGCTGTAAGTGCAGAAATACAGAATCTGGTTACTTACACAGATAGCACTTAACGTGTTGTTTTGCTGGCTTTTAGCAAGTTGCATCTTAATGCTATCAACAAAGCTTTTTGCTTCTGGCCCAAGTTTTTAATTTTGTGAAAGCATCTCCTGTGCATGTGCACATGCCAGAGAGGTTGCTTAGGTAATAAAAGCTGTAGTAGCTACTGTTTTCTGTTTTTGTGAGGACAGAAATTGAATTAATTGGCTTTGTAACTGTTATGAATACTAGAATTTGTTTTCTCCCTTTTGAAAATTGTAGAGGGTATGCCTTTGTCAGATTTGGTGAGCAAGGTGATCAGATGAGGGCACTGCAAGACTGCCAGAATGCACCAGGTCTGGGGGGAAAACGAATCCGGCTGAGCATAGGAATTTCTAAAAGGTAACAAATGAGTTGTGCATTGATATAGTAATTCTAAATAATTGGATTCTTTTAGCTCTGCCTTTGTAAAGACTGTGCCCCTTGCTATAATGGCTGTACACGATGCAAAATCGAAATTGAGAAGCATTATGTTTTGACTGCCTGGATCCATCAACCTCTTTGAGGATTGCTGGGGAAATCCAACTCTTAAGTCTAGCCAGATTGTATAACTTGGGCTTAGCTGCTGTTGTGACCAGCCTTAATGCTTACAGTAGCGAAGCTGAATGCATTTGTAAGTATTTCGTGTTTGGGCCTGAAGAAGGTAGAAGGGACAGCAAGTGTTTGTTTCTATGCTAGGAAGATTTTCTTCTAGGCCTTGCTTAGACAAGGTAGCACATTGTTAGTTTCAAAGTAGGCTGGCAGAGGAAGGAACTCTTTAGTGGAAAAACACAGAATATAGAGGAGAAGAAGCCAATGGAGATGTTGCTTGGACAGTTTGTTTAGAGTACAACTCTTGGCTTCTCAAATGATTAGAACAGCAGGAAATTTAAAGTTGATTGGGTTTGAGAGGTTTTTCTTTTTCTGCCAGCTCAGTTCTCTCAGTCAGTTATTTAAGGCAATCCAGTTAGAGACTTGATACCAAATTTGATAAACTGTGGTCCAGAATACAGACAGAAATAGAACTTTCTATGGAACAATTTCAGTATATATTCATGAGGTTAGCTTGTGTGTTCTGTTAGAAGGCTAAAAATAACAGCTCCTGCTTCTCTTCCCTAGATAGTTTTGCCATTGTTGCCTCACTGCTTTGGAACAGAAGTGCCCTTACCCAAGAGGGCACTGTCCAGATTTGCTTTCACTAACTTGCTTTGAAAATGAGATCCCAAAGAAAGTTTTCCTCACTTCTGCTATCCAGAAGAATGTCAGCAGTATTTTTAGATGTTTCTTTCCTACAGAGATGGATGTAGGAGAGAAGTTGGAAGCAGAAGGCTGAGACATGAAACATCATTTGTTTACTACAGTAGTAAGATAATAAAATACCTATTTATTAGAATGTATGTATAGCTTCACAGAAATGTAGTGTGAGTATTGAAATATAGCTAATCTACACCTGTTTCTGAATGGCTGAGTAGTATGCTCTCACAGCATCCAAAAATCCAGCCGTCAGAGTAGTTTGTCATTAAGTCACTTACACTGGAAATTATTTCTGAGTCTTTCAGTTTGTGGTCTTAGCAAAAAGCCCCAGTCTGAATTTTCTGTAGCAAAGTGGAGATAAAGAGACACTGGACACTGCAAACAGAGGAGGTCTGCTTGTATGTCATCAGTGAGGAAATGTCTAAGCATAGGGGATTTCTTGGAATGTGCAGCTGATTTATCCCAATGTTTTTCATGTAGTGTATCTCTGTTTTAGAACAGACTATTCTTGTTCATTGATACTTGTCATTAGTCAACTTGAAGTTGTCCCTGGGAAAAATCTGGTCAGGAGAGGAAAAGCAGTGAAAACTAAACACCTGGCCCTTTGGTTCTCATAACTAAAAAGTTTTGTAATTTTCCTGCTGCTATGGCTTCATTCTGGATAACGGCAGTGCTGACTTCACCTGGCAGCTAAGCTTTGGCAACTGTTTATGGACCAAAACTTGAGAAGGGGAAGGTAGATATGGTAAATTGACAGGCAGTGTCAGATGCTCCTCTGAAACAGTTGATCTGTAAACAGATTTCCCTTTGTTTCTGGAAATAACAAGATTTTGTAGTAACAAGACAAAAGATGAAAGGACTAATTAAATGTTTGAAGTGTTTTAAAACAGCAGTGCTTGGTGAAGGTCTCTGATCTTAATGAATTTTTTTATCAGTAGGTTGCTTAAACAATACCAACACTATTCAAACTGAATATAGATAAATGTAACTTGAGTTAATCCATAGAAATAACTTTTTGGCATTGGTGAAGGTGAGCATTTGCTGTCCTCATAAACATGAGGTATTGTGCTGTGACATAAAACTTAGGCAACAACTTAGGAAAGTTTCCTCATACATTTGGATGTGTGTGAAATTGTTTAACTTCAGCACTGCATTTACAGTTGGTTGTTTTCAAACTCTTAACTGTATATACCTTCTCATGTTTCAGACTGAAAGCAGAATTCCAGCGGTACCAGTCATACAACTATAATGATTATTATCAAGATTATCAGAACTACTATTCACAGTGGAATTATGATCCTTATGCTGACTACAACTACAGCTCCTATACTCCCTATGATAGCATGCAAGCTGTTGGAGACTGCTCTTTAGGAGATGCTGTTATGGCTCCAGCTGTTTTTGAGGTAAAGATACTACACAGTTAACTTAAAAACCCCCACAATTAGCAGGTGTTGTGTAAATCAGAGCAAAAGAGTCCTAAAACTGAAATCATGCAGTCAGATAAGTGTGAAGGTTATGTTCAGTGTTTTGGATTTAAGTGCTGGAGTGCACCTGTAGAATTAGATATTTATGCAGTAATATTTGTTGATGTATATCAAATCACAGTTCTGACAGCAAGTTTTTGTAATGTTTCTCTCATCCTGTTTTTCTAATGTACTTTGCTTAAAGCAAAATAAAGAATTGTTCTAAGATAATTGATCAACTGGCTAGCCTAGATACAGTCGCAACTTCCTAAAGTGCCTTTCAAGTGGACCTATACTATGATTTTCTTTAGGGAAAAAAAACCCAACCAAAGCATTAAAAAGCAACAAACATCCCACAAGAAACCCTTCCCCAACAAATACCACCTCTTTCTGCCTGTAGTTGTGGGAGGAGGGGAATGTTTGGGAGCATAAAATTATTTTGCATTTGTGATGGTTTCTGAAACTGACTATAAATATTTTTCTTATTTTTAGGAAGCTTCAGCTATGACTGAAATCAATGATGACCTAATAACTGAAGGTAATGATAATTCTATCACTGCAGCTTGAGTTTAGCCAAACTTCTGCTCTTTAACAATACAAGCCAGTGACTATTGGATAAAGAATGGGTTGTAACTAAGATGAGGTAGGATTTTAAAGCTAGTAGTGTACACCATGTCAAGTAGAAAGGGATGTTGTCAACAATGCTTTGCGGTCAGCTTCTTGTAACTTTGCCTTCGTTGTCCTTCCAGAATAGTCTGTTGGCGAAGGTACTGTATCTTTGTATTGATTCTGCTAAGATTGTATGTTAAGCTCATTAGTAGAGACGTCCTGTAATAGTGTCAAAAAGTTTCAATTATCCCTTAATCTCTGCTTCATGTAGAAATTCCAGTATAGTCCTAGCATTTGACTACACTAATTCCAAAAGAAGCTGGACTTACTAGCTTTGTTAAAATTCTACGTGAATAAACATCTCACTAGGTGTATTATTAAGTTTGTGAAATAATTAAATTTACCTAAAGTACACTTTATTAGGCATTTACTTGAGGTTTTCTTGTGCAAGCCTCCGAAGTTGACATTTGTACTTACCAGGCTTTTATTTTCAGATCCACAGCTGTACTTGGATGTTGATGAAATGAACAGACAATTTATGGAGACAAGTGAAGAACTCTATGATGCCCTCATGAATTGTCACTGGCAACCTCTGGATACGGTCACTTCTGACATCCCCTCTGCTATTTAAAGTGTCTTATATAGCATGACCGTTATGACCAAGGTGCTAAAATTACATTTCTTCTACATTACTCTAGATCATAAGTTTTAAAGCACAATGATAGGTTGGGTTTCTTTTTTTGCTATGCTTTTGGCAGTTTCTGTAATCTTTTTTGTTTTGTTTTGTTCATCACTTGGAGCATCTTGAAATCATGTAAATATTCTAGAAATGTAAAGAGTTCAATGGGGTCTAAAGATAGACTTGCCTGTGTAAATAAAATTTTGTTTCTGCAAACTGGCCAGCAAGGGATTTTACTTATATATGCGAAACACCTTCTCTTCTGGCTTCTGAAGTTTAGCTGGATGCAGTAGGGGTATTTCATCTGTCTTTGGTATGGGCAGCAACACTAGCAAGAACTAGCTCTCACATACTTCCAAGTTAGCTAGGCAGTCTTACAAGCTGTTAATCTTAACATGCTGTACAGTTTTAACATACAGGAAGGTAAATTGGGAGCTGCTGTAGCTGCAAACATTCCAAAGATTAAGGATGATGCCTACTGATAATTTTATTTTTGCCCTTCTTGTTAGTCTCCTCATCTGACCCTTTATAGCAAAGATACTGGTGTAATATGATACCTATTCTTACACATAAAAATCCTTGGAGAAAACCCTGTGGTTTAAAGAAGAAAGAAAAACTCATCAGGAATTAAAAAAAATTGTATCCTCTTCAACTACGTTGCACCCTATCCTAAACATCTATTACTTGTTCAGTCTTCATGCTCAGATGTTTCATAGTGATGAGGTTTATAACATTTTAGGATGTCAGTTCTCAGTATTCAAGTCAAAAGAGGTTAGGGGAGATGGCAATGAAGAAAGTTCTGCTTTAAGATAGCAACTTCTGAGTGGCTTCCTCTAAACTGTTCTTCTCTGAAAGGATATAAAGTATTTTTCAGTCATAGGCACAGCTTAAGCTGCTGTTACTGCTTAATGTACACAATGAAATAAATTCAGGCTGGAAACAAAAGAATACTTTTTGAAGAGAAAAAGGTAGGAATTATATAGCTAATACATGTGAAAGCTACTAAAGCTACTCAAGGCATTTTGGTATTGCCATTTGTATTTTGAGGGCAGTCTAAACCGTAATTGCTAGGATGGCAGGTTTTTTTTTTTCTTTAATGACTTAATTACATTAAAGTGGTGGTCATAACCTATATGCTGTTCTTAAATGTGAAACTAGTACTGCATTGCAGCATATGATGACTTGGCACAGCAGGTCCCTTCTACCTGCTCACCAGAATCTCCCTCTTTTCACAGTTTCATTTCAGCTGGGATTTTTTTTTTTTAAGTCCCACCTATGAAATACAGGTGCTCTAAACTAGAAAGATCTTTTGGTGTGATATAGGAACTTTGTTCTTCCTGAATTTTGTGCATTGTCTATGTAGAAGGAGAGAAACCAAAACCCCTTCATTTAGACAGGGAGATTACAATCACAGTCTTAGAAACTGTTTCCCTGCTTTGGAGAGAACTAGTTTCCAAGTGGCTGAAAACTGGGATTTTGTAGATTGTTTCCCTGATGTGAACTGGTCAGTCTTTGGAGGGTCATAGTAGGGAGATTATTAATGGGAGTGTGACAGAAAGTGGAATAAATGAAGCAAAGAGAATCTGAATGGGGAAGGGAATTACTTGTGTGTCTGTATAGAATTGTTTTACAGAATTGCAGGAGAGAGGAAGCTCAAGATAGTAGATGCAGGCCCTTTGAATTTGGGTGTGGGGGTGTTAAACTCTCAAAACCATGCTGGATTTGATGTCACTTCAGTTGTAGTGCACAGCTGTGGTTCCTGAGCTTGATAGTGCAAACCAGTTGCTAGGCAAAGGATTTTGTATCTAGCAAGCACCATCATCACAAGCTGGAAGATTATAACCCAGGCACAGCCCTGGAAGCTTCCTGCTTTGAAGTGCATGTCCTGCTTTGCGTAGCGTTACGTAACACCATACTTCACCTGCAGCAAGTAATTTGTGGGAACCTTTTATTGTGCTATGAGATACTAAGGGTGCATGTTGGCTTGGTAGAAATACTAGAGTATCCACTGATTTTTAGTTTTTGGGAGGTTGATCAATGTGTGAATTATGTAATAAGGAGCCCATGTAGTTGTGTGATTTCACTTAGATCAGCACTGTATCACCACAGCACCTCAGAGTCTGTAGTCACCATATTTATGCAGATTTTACATGTTAGCAAGGTCTCCGCACTCTGCATTAGAGACTGTTTTCAGACGTGCACCTTCTGTTCTGGCCTGTAAAGTACCTGTATAGTGAAAATACTGTTTATGAAATGTAGTGAAAGAGGTTGTTTGGGCCATTAGTTGTGCAAACCTGAGAAATGTTGGGGAATATATTTTCTTTAGTCAGCACAGAAGAAAAGTGAAGTGAAGAAAGTAGTCTGCTGGTTGCCACCTGTGTGATACTGTTTTGAATAGCTCTGTTTTCTGTCTCCTGAGCCTTTCTAGTCTATACTGCTTACCAGTTAGGAGTACATATATGGGATCAAGATACTGTGTGCAGCACACATTCTTTACTGTAAATGCTCACTGCAAAATCTTCTGTATTGGTGTAAGCACAAATTTGGGAAAAAGTGAGTGCATCAGATCTGCTGGCATTCATTGCTGAGACTTTTAACTGAGGAAACTTCCAGCACTGGTCCAACTACTGCCTACATTAGCAAGCTTACACAAAGACTGGAACATGTCCATCATATAGATGCCTGCTCTCAGTTCTACAAAGAGCTGATTGCAGTAGAAACATTAAAAACAAAAAGTATTGGGAGCAATGTTTTCAACGCCACGCTATTTCACTTCAGTTGTGTTTTGTCTGTTTTGCCCAGCTGAAATGTTGTGGGTTTTTTTTAAGTCTGATGAAGGGGTTTTTTTTTTTGAAGAATATCTAGTTTTGGTTTTATAAACTTCATTGTACCTAGCTGTGATAGATAGTGCCTTTACCTAAAACCCACTTATTTCTTGAAGAAGAGTAATGTTTTTGTTTTCCACTTCTCTGAACAGAAAAGCTTTAGTACCATGGTTTGAGGGGCTAATGATCCTGCAGTCAGTGAACAGGGAGAAGGAAACAGGCTAAAAACCCGGTGAAGACTGAAAAGTGTTCAAAAAGGTTAAATGGTACTTAAGCCATGAATGTTTCTTTTTGCAGGGATGCTCTTGGACCAACAGCTTCTTTCTAGCGCTACCTCAAAGTAACTTGCAGATATAACTCACAGGGAAGATTGATCAAATGGTGATGATCACTGTCATTCTGCTGGAGATATATATATATATATTTGCCTTTTGTTTTGTCTCATTTTTAATGGCATTTATTTAACTTCAGTGACTTATGTCAGTAGACATTGTTTGACTACATCACCAAGTATTTCTGAGTCATGAGTTTCTTTAAAGGTATGTCACCATATGGAAATTGTTCTAAATAGGTAAAATAAGTAAATAAAGCAGCACTTGAATTTACAGAGCAAATGTGTAGTGTAGCTGCATTTGACATGCATGTGGAAGAGAAAATCGTGTCTACAGCTTACCTTAATATTCTTAGCATACATGAAGAGGGAGGCTTGTTTTAAGTTTGTTCAGCTCCTACATGACCAGCACAGAAATGATTTTGGTCAGTTCACCACAAAGGTACCATTTTAGAACCCAGCATTTTTACTAATGAATGTATGTTACCAACAGGCAGTCTCCATCCCCTCTGTAAATATAGCTCTTGCCATAATGGTGGAAACACATTATGTTAGCCTTCCTTCCTCTCCTCTTAAGCTGAAAGCTAGCATGATAATTGGTTCCTGGCCAAAATGAGTCGCAAATCCAGGCTAAAATACTGGGTTTTGTGTTTTGATAATTAAATTGATGTAGATCTTGACATGCCCATTGTAGAAGCAGACCATCATCCTGAAATTAGTCAGCAGCTGTAGCACACCAGCTGTTTACACAAAATGAGGTGGTTCTTGTGGATGTCTTCAAACAGGTGCATTCCAGGATAGGGATCATCTATCACTGCAAGTCATCCCCCTGCATGTAAAATTGTATTCCCAATTGTGGGGCAGGAGAGTAAGAGTGTAGTTTATGAGGAGTAATTTCTGGAAAGTAATTCCACCCTGCTGGGTATTGGATAATGGTTATTTCCTGTCTATAATGAAAATGGGACAAAGAACTTGAGGAATTATGTAAGAGAGCTGGAAGTTCCCTCGTGAAGTTCAAAAAAACCCAGTATGAAGCAGAGATGAGGCAGCACAGAATTCCCCAGTACCATTTCTTCTTACAGCTGTTCCTCTGTAGCTGCTGCCTGTTTACATTTATGCATGCTTTCAGAATCACCCTTGTTTGAGCTCCCCATAATTCCCCCCACACCTCTCCCAGTTCACACACCCCTTTCTTCAGGTGTGCTGGGATAAATGTGGGTTTTTTGTTTTTTTTGTTTTTTTTTTTTTTTTTTTTTTTTTTTTTTTTTTTTTTTTTTTTTTTTTGTTGGGGGT
>VWZV01007759.1:2127994-2291468 GCA_013397155.1 Irena cyanogastra
GAGGAGGAGGAGGAGAAGGCGGCTGGGAAGGGATAGGTGCGCATTCCCTCTCCTCGCGGCTGAAGCGGGCTGGCTCCCAGTCCGCGGGATGCTCGTTTTGTGTCCGGGCTGCCCGGTTAAATCATGATTAAATTGATCTTAACTGGGTTATCAAGTTCGAGTTAGTCGTCAGGTATAAGTGCATCACTTCCAATATTTGCCTTTCTTGACGAATTTCAGGTTGCAAATGAGTCTGTGAGGGTGCTGGGTACTTAGGCATCTTCTATTGTTGGGTTTTGTTCTTCTCTTTTCCTTCGGGTTTTTTTTTTCGGGGGGGTTGGTTTCGGTTTTTTTTTGGGGGGGGGGGGTGTTTGTTTGTTTGTTTTTTTTGTTTTTTGGTAGGATGCTGCCTGCAGAACCCTTAGGTTTCTTCAGTGGCTTGCCTGTACCTAAATGTGCTGGTGCATTGCAAGTGAAATGTAATTCATAAGGCGTTTGTTCTTTGTATTGTAGGACAGAATAGATGGATAACAGAAGAAAAGCAGTTTGTAAATTGCAGTTCAAAGATTCTATGCCATTTAGAGTGGCTGCAGGGAGTAGAAGCAAAGATCCTTCCCAACTTCTGTTTGTCAGGGAATTTCAAGAGGCCTGGAGACAGTACTCTGGAAATGCCTTTCACATGTATTTATGAACCTGAAATTGACTGTAAAACCAAAGCATTTACATTATTAAATCGGTAATATAAGACAGGAGATTAAATATTATATGCAAAATTGAGGGTGTGTTATGCATAAATTGCTGCTCAATTAGTTTTTATTATTTGAGAAGTACTATACTTAATCCTTTGTATAGCACACTGATCAGCAGTGTTGTCTTTGTAGAGTGCGCAGGGTGATGCTTCATCCAAGAATCACTACACTTAAAGAGCAAATGTTGAAAGCTCTTACGTGAACAACAGAGTAATGTTGAAATTGCAATATCCTGCACGTGGTGATACTCTGTAGATAACTGATAAAACAGTTGAATTTAAAATAAATAGGTTAGATGGTTTTCTGATTATTCTATTGTCTGTTACCTCTGTGTGTTTTTTAGTAGGTTTATTTAAACAAGGGGGCAAAGCAAACATGTGCTTGGGGGGAATATCTGTGGGATTCAGCCCAGAGCATGGATGCTGCAAATCATATACATCAGTCATATTTACAAGTAACGTATTGGGGAAGAAATGGTAAATAGTCAAACATGTAGGTGTCAGATATGTGCATTTGTTGTAAGGGATGGCTTTTTAACCCTATGTAGCTTGCTAACCTGCATTACGTAAAAAAATGAGTTCTGGGTAGATAGCTAACTTGAACTGGAATTAATTGGTAAGTGTTCCGGTTTTCAATGTAACATCCTGTTTGCTGAAAGAATTCTGTGGTTTGGTGTTGTCTCTCAGTAATGAGTTTGGGAAGACATGGAAGTGCTCCATGCAGTCTGGACATGATCTCCTGCTCCCCTAATTATTATCAATAAGGAAGCTCATAGAAATACTGTATTAAAACTGTTTTGAGTGCTTGGGGTCAAGACTGCAGTCCTGAAAACTCAGTCTCTTATCATCAAGCTCTGAAGGTGCCTAAGCACTGAATGCCATATTGCTAATACCTTTAAAGTTCTTAGGGTATCTGATTCTTTTCCACTTGTATGAAGGATGAGTAGCATGATGCCAGGCTTGTAATAGTAAGCATGTTGTGTGTTTTTCTAAAATTGTTATGCTTTCTTGATGTCGTTATTTTGCCACAGTCTCCCAGGGAGCTCAGTCAGGTGGGAATTCTCCGGCCTTGCCCATCGTGCTGCAGAGTCAGTCTTCCATTAAGTGCAGCAACGACTTTAGAAGACATTTGGAAGAGGAGATGCTGCCGCTTTTCAAAGATGATTAGCTAAAGCATTTGTTCAAAATGTGGTAGACCCATGCTTCAGATTTTTTTTTTTCCTAGTGGCATCAACCTACATCTTCCACTTTCTGGGCAAATATCCCAGTTGCCAAGCTGTGTGTTGTCTTTGAGTTCTTCTGACTGAAACTGTGTTATTATCCAGAAAAAGAATGTGTGATTCATTGAGCCAGGAAGAGGATGTATAAGAAGATGTTACTTTCCAAGAGCAGAGACATACAGCCTCTGGTCCATGATTTCAGAAGTCATTTGTTTTATATATTCTTGGAATAAACATACAAAATGCAGAATTTCCTGCTCTTTTCTCCCCAGGTGCCTGATAGAGCCATATTTCATTATGTTTGCCTGTGTGTTTTTTTAAGTGTAGAGTCCTTTTTTCAACTAGTCTCAAATAGGAGAGATGAACAGATGCTGCTTGGAGAATGTGACTTGCAGCTTGTATTTTCTCTTGGAAGATGGAGCAGTGAGTAGATTTCCCCCACTAGTGAAGGAACTAAACTACAGTATTTTCCTTTTTGGGCTACCATCCTGCTTTATAAAACTGCACTGTCAGCAGCTGTATTGTTAAACCAAGAAACAAAAAGTAGCAGCACCACAAGGTAGTGATGGTATCCACTCACCACCATGAAGATTTGAGGTGGGGGAATCACATCTCAGAATGAAAAGAGCCTTTTTGTATCTCTTTGGTGGGTGTTCTTGGAGTAGAATTGTGAAGTTCTTCCCGTTGACTATGCTTTTCCAGGTGTAGAATGTTGACAGCTCCACACTGAATACATTACTTTAGGTTATGCTGTGCTCAGCATGCTGTTTACTTGGCCATCCCATGCTGAAATATCCTGCCTCGTCCTGCACTTTTTAAGAAGCTTAGGCATTTGGGTTAAAATTACAGCTTCTTTGAGAGGTAAGCACATGCCAAATGAGGGAGCTGTTGTGTGCAGCATCTGGGTTTCATCTTCCAGATGTGGCCCCAGTGTTTCTAAATGCTGTTTTGTCCTGGTCATTTGGATGGACTGATGATGGGAATACCAGTGCGGATGTATAAATGGGAGGGATCTTTGCATTTCTGGCTCATTAAACTGCTTATAGAAGAGTATCTGTATGTTCTTGCTGTTAATTTTATGTTTAATTTTGCACTTTCATGTGTGTGCTCATGCTGGTTTAACTTGGAACAGTGCCATTCTTATCCAGGTAACAGATTTCAGAGATTTTAAGTGTGACTTAAAGGAGGAGAGAATAAAATAATATTTCCTGATAATTTTTTAATTTGAGAATTAAGTATTCAAATGAAGGAGTCAGAGAACTGTGATTCTCCTGCACTTTTATTTAAACTTATACAGGCAGATTTAAGCATGAGAGAAAACCAGTTACCTGAAAAGTGTTTATAACCTTCCCATAAACTTCTATATTCATGTTAAGCTTTAGCTTAGAGATGTTTGATATTAATGTCAGTAGATTAAAACTTCTGCTGAGGAGTGATGTTTTCCTTTTTTTCCATGTGTGTATGTGCCAGTGCATTTTTATAATGTAGATGTCCAAATCCAAAGATGTTTTCCTTGATGAAACCAGTATATGTCTCTGCATGTATTGTAGTTGGTCTTGTGCTGATGTAGTTAGGATGTAGCCAGACAAAGGGTTGCATCCTAACAGAAGAAGTGGCATTCCTGACAGAAGGCCACTGGAAGCTACTTTCATAGGCCTGGGTCATGAAAGCCCCTCTGGATTTGTGAGTTTCACCAAGTCACTTGAGACATCATGTAAGGTTCTTCCCAGAGGGACTAGCTACAGGATTGGGAACTGAAAACTGTATGCAGCAGCGTCTAAAGCATTGCTTTGTTGCCTGCTGCTGTCTTGAAGGTAGGCCTTTCTTGGCTGTGACTGCAGGCAGTGGGCAGAGGGGATCTTACAAACCACTAGATTTATTTTGTGAGGAAATTTTGAAACTTTGATGCGTGAGAGTTCCGAGAGTATCATAATGAGCAATGTAATGTTTCACAGACTTTAAAAAGGAAAATACTAATTAAAAAAAAATCTTTATTAAGAAGGTCCGTATGGACCTACACAAATACAATTCTGTTAACTCCAATTAACAAGATTGCACCTTGAAGCACACTTAATGTGGTTGTATTTGTATGCAATTCTGCTTGATTTGGTTTAGTAGTAAGCTAGCATATTGAGCTAAAACAAATAGATTTGAAGAAATGTTTAATGTGTATTTAAAGATTTGTTTTACAAGATGGACTAATAATCAACATCAGAAATTTTGTCTTTGTCCCAGCAATATGATACTGTATTAGCAAAACAGGTGTTTAAATTTGGCACTTGGTTTTCTACTGCTACTGTAAACAAAAATGTATCCTAATTGGGAAGAACTTATAAGACTGAGATATTGACAGTTTTCTCTCATTTAGGCTTGCAGTACTGTACACTTGTACAAATTTTAGATGATGATTGCTATAGCATTTCATTAATATTCTAGGGTTTGTTTCAAAGTGTTGTCATGACAGTCTTGGAGGCTGTGAAGTGTTGGGGACAAACAGTATTAGCAAGTGGTATCTTAGGAGAAGAAGAAAGCAGATGAAATAATTGACTGTGTTAGCTGGGACACTGCAAATTGTCTTTGGTTGCTGGCAGCACATCACTTCCTCTGAGTTATTTATTCCTCCAGTCAGTAATTAGAACCAGTTCTTGCTCCCCTGCCATGGACAAACTGAGCTGCTGCTTTTTCTAACAACTTGGCAGGACAGAGTTCAGAATCTCTCTTGCGCGCCCAGAAATGTTTGAGCAAAAGTATTCCAGGTTGGTGCAGGTGGTGGGCTGCCATAGCGTCACGCAATGAGTTTGTAACATGCTGGGATGACTGGCTCAGTGGATACAGGGCAAACGGTGGATATTGTTTACTCGGACTTTAGCAATGCTTGCAGCATGGTCTCCCATGTGATCCCTGTTGTCCACTTGGTGAAATACAGACTTGTCAGGTAGACTGTAAAGTGATTGGAAAATTAGCAGGACCACTGACCTCAAAGAGTTGTGACCAGCAGTACAAAGATCCAGTGGCAGCCAATTGCTAATACAGCTCTCAGAGGCTGATATTGAGGCTGATGCTGTTCCATGTCTTTATTAACAGCCTGGGATGAAGGAATGGCATAGATCCTCAGCAGTTTCCCAGATAATACCAAACCCTTGGGAACTTCAGCCCTGTTTTATAATGAAGAAAAGGGCTACCATTGAGGGAACTTGGCAGAAGTGAGCTGCCAAGAACCTTGTGAGTTTTAATAAAGGCAAATGTGAAATCCTTCATCTGGGACAACCCCACCTACCTGCTAGACAGCAAGTTGGACATGAGTCAGCAGCATGCTTTTGAGGTGAAGAACGCCGGCTGCATAGTGGGAGGTATTAGTGAGTATGTGGGAAGGATGTTAAGGGGGGTTGTTTTTTCCCCTGCATGCAGCACTTCTCGGACTGCATCTGGAGTGTCGTGTCTAGTTTTGGCCTCTCCAGTTTAAAAAAAAAGACAAAACATATAGGAGTGAGTCTGGTTGAGAGACACCAAAATGATGATGACTTAGAGAACTGGGTGTGTTCAGATTAAGAGCAGCAAATACCTAATAAGACTATAGAGAAGGTGTTGCAAGGCTCTTCTAGGAGATTCATCGCAATACAAAGAGACCATGGACTCAAGGTGCCAAAATGGAAATTCTGATTTCATAACAGGAAAAATCTTTTAACTGTGAGGCTAGCCAGCATGTTGCAAGAGCTGCCCAGAGAGATCTCAAAACCCAGGTTGACCCAGCTGTGGATGACCTGCTGGTTTTGGCCATTATCTGAGGAGGAGGTTGTGGTAGTAGGTGATCTCTGGGGTGACATGCAGCCTCTATTTTTGTATGGTTCTGTCAGAGCTGCTGCAGCTGGACCACAGAGCAGACACAGGCATGGTTTCAGCGTAAATGTCACTGTTACTCTAGGCTGGTAATCTTTTTGCTGGTCCATCCTCTGATTCTGTCTCTGGGGTTGTGCTGTCTCTTGAGGAAGGAAATAATGCCTCCCTCTCACTATTGTAGTTTTTCCAGAGTAAATTGCAAGCTTGCCCTCAGAAAGAGAGTAACTAAGAGGCTTTTTCTAGGGTTGCTGCTTTGCAGACCAATTTTTAAAAATGTTTTCTGTCTTTTTAGTGGTAGGTCATGTGATATATTTTTCCATTTTTTCTGCTATTAAGTTGTAAAAAAATCTTGTGTTTTTTTGCTTTTTAATGTTCTGTGTAATCAATTCAGTGCAACCCCAGTAGCAATGCAAGCTGGGGCACGAGTAGATAGAAAGCAGCTCTGCCAAGGACTTGGGGTTGCTGATGGATGAGAGGCTGGATATGAGTCAGCAATGTGTGCTTCCAGAAAGCCAAACATATCCTGGGCTGCATCCAAAGCAGTGTGGCCAGCAGGTTGAGGGAGGGGATTCTGTTCTTCCACTCCTCTCTGGTGACGCCCAACCTGGACTATTGCATCCAGCTCTGGGGTCCTCAGCACAGGAAGGACATGGAGCTGTTAGAGTGAGGCCGAAGATGGGCCTCAAGATTTGTCAGGGGGCAGGAGCACCTCTCCCATGAAGACAGGCTGAGAGAGTTAGGGCTCTTCAGCCTGGAGAAGAGAAGAATCTGGGAAGACCTTATGGACACTTTGAGTACCTAAAGGGGACTTAGACTCCTTTAACTGAAGGAGGGTTGATTCACACTGGATGTAAGGAAGAATTTTTTAAAAAGAGGATGGTGATACTTTTGGAACAGGTTGCCTGGAGAGATATTTGAAGCTCTGTCGCTGGAAACATTCAAGGTCAGGTTCAATGGGGCTCTGTGCAACCTGATCTAGTTGAAGATGTCCCTGCTCATTGCAGGGAAGTTTGGACTAGATGACCTCTAAAGGTCCCTTCCAACCCAAAACGTTCTATGAATCTATGCATGTTGCATTTAAGTACAGGATCTTTGGGCAGGTTTGGCTTAGTTGGGACTGCCGTGGTTTTCTCAGCTAAACATGAGTACATCTTCACATTCCCATTTGCTGGGATGAAACGTGTGTGCTAACACAGGTACGCCAGCGCGCATTGAGTCCTACAGCTGTCAGTAGCACACACAAAATTTGCAAATAGTGAGCCACTAGAAAATCATCTTTCTCCTTGCTGAGGCCATTTAATATTTTCTTGATGGTTCTGCCCTTGGAAAAAGTTGCGTGAGAGAGTCTTGGGGAGCTGGCTGACTTTGTTTTTAGTTATGATTGTATTTTGAATCAAATGTTTTTGAAGTAGGTGTGTCTCAAGACTCCTTCCTTTATTAGAGCTCAAGGCCTGGTGGCTTCCAAGACTGAAGTAAACCAAGCAAAGAGCTAAACTGTTCAATTGTCATTTTCTTTGAGACTGGATTACAGTGAGGCACTGATAAATTTACAGTAGTGAGGTATTAAATTGGCGGGACTGTAATACAGGTGCATTTGTAATTAAAATTATCCTAAGCCAAACAAATGAAAACAAAGCTTAAGCTGGTTTAAATGTAACTGTGTTCAGGAATTGCTGTGGTGCAACCAGATACATATTAAATTTTTCTATAACAGTGCATGTGTTCTAATGTCAGCCCTCAATATTTGTTATTAAACTTACTTTACAGAGTTCTAGAATATATACAGATTTGTAGATGATTTTTAGTGACCTTCATTCACTAAGAAAATAATTATGTGCAATGGCAATTTTTCATGTTGCTGGTAAGAGAACAGTGTCTGAAGATACTGCTTATATGTTTAAAGTGAGATGCTCTTGGATCTGTCAGTTGCAGTGTGATGAAAAAATATGGCCGGAAAGACACTGCTGCCTCTCACAACTGAAGATTACTGCCCTGCAGCAGACCTGAGGCTAACTGGGCTTTACGGTTTCAGAATATTACCTTAAAATGTCAAAGAATGTAACAATACCCCTCGCTGCTCCAGATGAAGCAACTGTGTCCAAAGGTCATTGCTTTGATTTCTCTTAAGCACCAATTCTTACATTTTAGAATCTAGTTGGGAAGTGCATGCACCAGGGTTAGATGTGTTCAATTTAAAGTAATTGCAGGTTATGCTGGTTAGATGAACTGTGAGGCTTAACTTTTGTATGCTGCACAATGTCTGTGTATGATACCTAAAAGGTAGGAAGGCTTTGAGTTTTGCTGAAGTACCAAATTATCACAGTGAATAAGCTAAATGCAATTATTTAATTAGTTGATTTTAATTTACCTGTTCAAATTTGTGAATTAGATAACATACTGAAGGTGCAACAGGATTGGCTGTAGATTTTGCAAAATGACTAGTATGTGGAATTGTCAACTCAGTTTATAGATCAACATGGACAGAAAAGATACTTAAGAGGGAGGATTTTAATATTTTGCTGGTTTTTGCTAATACTGCATTATATTTAAAAATTTAATTCCAGTCTTCTGTTTTTGAAGACTGTGTTTTCCAAAACGTCAGGAGTGAGATTTTGTAGCTTAGTTTTGTGAGATATGGTTCAAACCTTCGAGTCTTATCCTCACTAGGAAGCACTGAACGCAGGGATGGACATTGACAAGCTGCGAGTTGACCTCAGACAGCATTTAACTGTTGCTTCAGGAGTTGTTGCAGAATTTGGGCTGCCTGTTTTTGTATTTTAAATACATAGCATGTCCTTACCACTGTGTGCCATAGATTAGCCTGTGATGATACCATATTTTGTTTGTGAGTGCTTTCAGGCAAAATGATATTGAAAATGTTTAATTCTTTGCTGGGAGCCTTGTACATTGTAGCAGGTAGCAAATTTGTAATGTGGGGTAGGATGTGTTGATAGCCCTTGTATGCATGAACTTAGTTGCTGTAAACGCAGGAAAGAGGAAGACTTTGCCATTATCAGTTAAGTTTGGTGATGTTGAAACACTGTATGAATTGGATCTTTATGTATATAAAATACCTATAAGTAAGATAAACAATTTTATATGTAAAGAATGTATTTAAATCCTAAATATGAAATGTGTGCTTTACTTTGCTAAATCTGATAACTTGTGCTAATAGACTTGTAAAGACCATTTGGTGCCATGGGAAATGTACTTCTTGATCATTCTAGTTTTAAATCTCTTGTCTGTGTGGTTGTGTCAGAAATAAAAGTATTACATTTAGACTATAAGGTTTCCTTATAGGGAAGGTATTCTGAGCAGCATTATTCAATTAATATAATTGCAGATACTGCTTATGAAACTTACCTGGAGATACACCGTGGCAGGTGGGCTGCAACAGTCTTCAATTAAAAAATATTAACTACTTGGAGTTCCTTCTTAAGTTGGGAAAGAAATAACTTTAAAACTGCTTGTAAAGTTGTGAGGGAAAATAGTCTCATGAATCTTAAACTTTTTTGTTTTGCTGCTGATAGATTTCCATCTCAAAGTGTAGTACTGAATGTAATTTACAACACCCGTTGCTGATCGCTACTGAGGGTTAATTAGTGCCTGTGTAGTGCTTCCTAAAAGGAAGAAGTACCTTATACTTCATGGTGCATTTTGTATTGTCGTCACTGTGTCAACTGAAGGTGTGGACAAAACTTCAGATAAAACCATTCAGTGTCACAAGGATTTAACGTAGTGGGTTAGGCACTGATTTATCTCTCAGAACACTTACTGGTGTTTTGCTCTCAGTAGTAAGTGATAATGGTGTGTACAGATGTGGAAACAGTGTGCCAGAAAATACCTGAATTTCTTCGGAATGTTTATTCTAAAGCTAACTAGACTAAGGAAAATAAGGCTCACTTAAGCAGTAAGAAAGAAATACACTGGCATCTGGTAATATAATCCCTTCTTCAAAACTTTCAGGAATAAATCTAAACTAGTCCACTTGCCTTAAATAAAGTTGTTGTTTTTCAAATGTTACATAATTAATAACATTCCTGAAACATATTGTTCATATTAAGTCATAAGTTTTATTGTCTTTTTTCTAAATGAAGTATCAAACTCTGCTGTCCTACATCCAAATTGAAGCCACTCCTTGAATAGCAAAAGCAGAGTTAGTCTAATCCAGTCTAAATCTGCTGCTGCAAGAGACAATCATGTCGTGTTTCCATTTCTGTTCCTGCTGTTGCATGAGTATCAATGCAGGCACATGGTAAACTGCGCCAGCAACCTGATGCCCCTCAGGGGTAGTCCTCACAGTCACAGTCTATAGACAGATTTTTAGTTGAATCTGTTTAATAGAACTTTGCTACAGTTTGTCATTTGGTTGCTTATATATGCTAGTGGCAGCACAAGGGAGGGATGAGGTGAAGAGGAGAATGGGACAGTGTCTTTAATGACAATATGGATGCAGGATGATTGAAAGAAGGGAGAAGTTTTATTTCATGTTCTTCTGGTTCTGGCTGCCTGATCGTGCTTTCTCTCAGGCCAGTTCTGGTGCACTGAGCCAGTTCAACTCATTAGCCCAGCAGAGAAACACATACTTTTTGCCAGATTAGTGAATTCAGCTAGTATGGAGAGTAGCCTGCTATGTGCCAGAGCTGGCATGAGCTAACTGTGAGGGGGTGGAGGGTAAGAAAATTCCTTTTTGGTGTTTGGAAGTAGTTGGATTGATCTGCTCTGTCTCAGTGAACTTCACCATTAGAGACAAGGTTTTTTTTTTTTTGAGGACTTACTGATTCATGTGTTCTAATAACTTTAACTTTGAAATTGGAAGCAAGGAAGTCTCTGAGGGGCAGGAATTTGGTGCTCCTCAGAGGTGTGTGTATAGTGAAGTGGAAATTAGCTCTTTTATCCAGTTGTGTATTTTGCACCTCTGTCAAATTTCCATAAGTGTATCACTGTAACATAATTTTTATGCATTTTTTTTCATACTTAAACTTCCTGGACTGAAATCAACTCAGTTACAAAACGGATGTTTTCGAGTAATGTGTCACTGCTGAGTACTCCTGCCAGCACTTTCCTCACCCTGTGCTATGTGAAAGACCCTTACAAGCTGGAATAACTGTCTTATTCTGTAAATATTTGTGGCCAAGAGGTAGCCTGCTTTTAAGTTTGGAATTCAAACTGTGACCACAAACTACTTATTTTTCTTTCTTAATATAAATCCTTTGAAGAAGTGGTATTTTAAGGTAGTAAAATATGACACCTTTTCGTTAACTGATACTTCTGTCTACCTATCTTTTGCTTAGTGTTGCAACCAGCGTGGGTTTATGAAAGGCAGATCCTGCTTGACCAATCTGATCTCCTGTGATAGAATTGCCCACTTGGTGGATGAGGGAAAGGCTCTGGATGTTGGATGTCATCTACCTAGAATGTAGTAAAGCCTTTGACACCGTTTCCCATGGCATTGTCCTGGGGAAACTGGTTTCCCATGGTGTGAATGGGTGTGGTCTTTACTGAGTAAAGAGCTGGATGGCCAGGCCCAGAGCATGGTGGTGAATGGGGTTGCATCCAGCTGGTGACCAGTCAGAAATGGTGTTTGCCAGGGCTCAGTATTGGGGCCAGTCTTTTTAACGTCTTCATCAGTGACCTGGACAAGGGGATCGATTGCATCCTAAGGCAGTTTACAGATAACACTGAGTTGGGCAGGAGTGTTGATCTGCTGGAGGACAGGAAAGTTCTAGAGAGGGATGTAGAAAGTCTGGGTAGATGGGCTGAGGCCAGTTGTATGAGGTTCAATAATATGAAGTGCCAAGCCCTGAATTTGGGTCGCAACAACCCCCGTCAGTGTTACTGGCTGGGGTAAGGGTGGCTGGAAAGCTGCCTGGCAGAAAAGGACCTGATGGTGCTGGTCAGCAATGGTTGAACAGCAGCCAGCTGTGCCCAGGTGGCCAGGGAGGTCAGTGGCATCCTGCCCTCTATCAGCTCTGTACTCAGCACTAGTGAGCCCACACCTGGAATCCTGTGTTCAGATTTGGGCCACTCTCTGCAAGAAAGACATTGAGGGACTAGAGCGTGTGCAGAGAAAGGCAATTGGAGGTGGCACTTCAAGACGTGGTTTAATGGTGAACATGATGGTAGTGCTGAATTAACAGTTGGACTTGATGATCTTAAAGGTGTTTTCCAACCTTAATGATTCCATGACCTTAGGAGAGGAGGGCTTTGGACCCTCCAAGGAAGGATTTGAGTCTTCAGTACAGGGCTTTGGGCCCTGGAAATGGGCTTTTGGAGGTGAGTAGGAGGGTTTGAACCCTGAGGTTGAATTTTTTTTGATTTTGTGCCCTGAAATGAGGCTTCAATACCTTGAACTGAGCCCTCTCTTCCCTTGAAGTGGGGTTTTGGAGGCATACAGGAAGGCTTTGAGCCTTTGAGGTAAAAGACTGAATCCTAAATAGGAGGCTTTGGAAGCTAGGGTTTGGGCCTGGAGATGTGCCTTTGTACTCTATAAAGAAGACTTTGAATTTTACAAGTGAGGTTTTGGGCCTTCCAAATCAGACTTGGAGCCTTCAAAATAATGCTCTGGGCCCTTCAGATGAGTCTTGGGACCTGAGGAGCAGGGCTTGAAACTCAATAATGAGTGTTTGTGCCCAGACAAGGAGTGTTTGGACTCTTGGGTAACGGTTGGACACAATGATCTAAGAGGTCTTTTCCAGCCTTAATAGTTCAGTGATTCCATGATGTCAAGCCAGTATGCCTTGGAGTAGCTGTTACTGTAGTTACTGTTGCTATGATGTTTATATACATAGACTTAGATAGACCTAGCAGAGCTGCAGACACTTGAGATGATGCACAGATTTTGAAAAACTGTTGTAAATACCTATTCATAAGCTACTGGGTCTTTCTGGTGGATTTGCATTTTATTAAGCTTTCCTGCTGATATTTTTTGAGATGAGTGTATTTGAGGTGCAAAGACAGCAGTTGATACTGACAGCAGCTCAGACGTCTGAAATCAGTCAAGTTAAGGAGTAAAACATATTCACTGAGTAAAACACAGTAATCACACAGTTGGAATTGCCCTTCTGAGTCTTCTGCCCTTCCATGATAATAAGTTTGGTACCTGTGTGGCCTGTAGAAATGGGAAGTTATGAACATTAGACTGCATGCCAGCACCACATCCTCTGCTCCCAACCTGAGACTGGGAACTAGAACAGCTTTTGTGCAGTATCGTGTTCAGAGTAGCTGTACTGAATGAAGGTGTTCTGGAAGAGACTGGTTCATAATTGTGGCATGAGAAGATTGGGAACTGAGCAGTCTGCTGGAGAATAAGCCTGCTAGAGCTGTCTGTTGCTGTGTCTTTTGTATTTCATATCCGAAGATCTTTTGGCATTGGTGAGATGTGTACTATCCTTGTCAGCCTTCTAGAAGGATTAATGATTCCTCCCTGAGGAGATGAGATGGACAAACTGCCGAGCTGGTGACGTAAAAGTGGTAGAGTGGGAGTGCTCTGCTGCTGACAGGGTTAGCTTGTTTGCATGTGCTGAAAGAGGGAAAGGGTGTGCAAATGCATGTGCTGAAGTTGAAGAATAAGAAAACTGCAAGTTAGGGTAAGATTAAAATGCCAGCTTTAAAGACAGTGTAAGGCTTGACATTTTGCTGAATTGCTCTGGCAGTAATAAATATATGCCCGAGGTATACCTGGGGCATGTGAAATGTTTTTAGGGGGAAGGTGTTTTTTTTAATGGGATCTGGTTTTGACAGTGGCTCATTCATAATGCCTGCATAGTTCTTTCACAGTGGCTTTAATATATTTTGCTGACAGAAAATGTAGGTGCCTTTACATGTATTTTGCTTTCTCTTGCTTTGTCACTAAGCCAGAATTATTTCTGGAGTATAAAACTATGCTCCTTGTCTATCACTGAGCCTAAGCCATATGGAGCAGGCCATTAGTACTTGATGCGGTACAGCTGTGCTGAGTTCCAGCTCATGGGTAGGCTTGGGAAGTCACCTTGTGTTACTCAGCTTGGAATGCTGATTATGTGGAGAATAGCAAAGCTGCCATTTGCACAAAAGGGTCAAACCAGTTTGGTGTCACATATGGATGGTAAAATTTCATCTTAGTTAATTACTAGTCTAGCTACATTCTCCAGTTACTCATTAGGATTTCTGATGATGGGTGTTTACTCTTCTGGATGCCTATGGCTTCTTCCATCTTGAGTCTCAGGTAGCTTTCAGTCCTGGGAGGGTTTCCTCAGCAAGAGAATCATGCTGTCATCTGTTTTATGGCCAGTAATGTCTTACTCTCTAATGGAGAGCTCTAGCAATACTAAATGTAGTAATTCCTAGCTTTTTGGAAAGAGCAATTGCATTGGATGCTGTTTGTGTCCTGACCATTTGCTTATTTTGGCAAATTTTGGCTCCTCTGAGTTCCTGATATGCTTTTATTCATAGCAGCAAGATATTCACTCCCCTAAAGGGGGACAGTGTGTCATAAGTAAAGGTGAAAATGAGGAGCTGGGAACAGAGTACAGACTGCCTCTTTGCTGATGCCAGGCACTGAACTGCTTGTGAGCTCTGGTGTTGCACAGTTTTTGTTGCTGAAAAGCTGGGGTTTAGTATGTATTTAGAATAGCAGCAACACCCTAAGCATGGCATATTAGTGTGCATCTTAGTTTTGTAATAGTGATAAATGTGTTTATTATGCTGTAGTCTATCTAGTTTAAGCTGTCCCAGGCTAGTTATTCTGTCTTTGTGCAAGTAAAAGACTAAATTACAGATCATTATGAAAAATGTCAGATTGTAAATTAAGATGACTTTCTTTCTGTGAAAAGACTTTTTGTTTTCTACCTTTGTTTTCTCCTCTTTGCCAGCCCCCCTCCTAACTCCAGATTCAAGGATGTCCTGTAAGATGGTGTTTGTGTTACTGTATATGAAAAATGTGAATGACAGATAAGGGCTTTTTCTTTCATGTGTGCTGATTTTTTTAAAGAAAGTGGAATACAGCAGGTTTCTTGTTTCACATTTGTTCACTAGACTAGCTACTACATGTTCAAAGAATATTCTCCATTTTCTGCACATGAATAATGATTTTTAGAAAATTTTGTTGCCTAAACCCAGAAAAATAACAAAGTACCTTGATGCATATGTTAGCAACTGGCAATGAAGTTCATCAAAAATCTTTTTCACGCTCTTGTTGCTTTTCAGTTACCAAAGTTTTGAAACTGTGGAGGTAGCTTTGGCACTTTCTTCAGCTTGCAGAGGTTAGCAGCTGTTTCTGGGGCTGCAGTCAGTGTAAGAGGGACACCTCCGTGTTGCAAGCACTCTGCTGTACAGGGTTGAGATTTGACACGAAGGCATGTTGAAATTTTGAGGACATGATGGGGAACAAGTGACTGCCTAAAACAAAATGTTAAATAAATATTTCTTACTAGAATGTAAGCATTACAAATAATTGGTAAATGTCAAAATGGAAATGGCTTTTATGTATTCAGTAACTGCCAAATATTCAGGTTTGGAGATACAAAACTTTAACATACCATGAAATGAAATTTGATCAAATTGAATCTATTCAACAGTCCTGTAATGAGGAGTCTGTTCAACTGTAGCTGTTTCTTCCAAGATCCTTTCAGGATCCCTTTACTGTTCAGAGGATAATAGTGGGGTTTTTGGTTCATATTGTTCCTGCAGTTCAGCATTAAAAAAAGAAATATTTAAGTTCACTGATTTTTAGTAGCTATTACTGCTCATCACTATTGCTGTAGATAATTGCTGAGCTTCTGAGTTTGATGGTTTTTCAGGTGAAGGTGTTAGAAGGAAAAGTCCTCAAAACAAAGTGCATACATCAGGAGTTATTTAGAAATTGAATTTCTTGATCTTGTGACTTGACAAGCCTTTGGTGAACTTCAACTGTAGTTTCAGAATGTGGAAATTTTGCCAATGTCACTGGGAAGTGCAGAAACTGATGGGTTAGTAGTAAATCAATGTTAAGTGCATTTTTGTCATACATATTCCAGAAGTATAGGAATTCTTTATCAAGGATCCACCACCCTCTTATCTTACTCATCTGAATATTGCTATCTAATGTCTGTCTTGGAGGTCTATGCAAGGTTGCATCCCAGAGTATGCTGCTGACTGTGTTCATTTATTTTTCTTTCAAGCTGGGGCTCCTTAGCAGAGTGACCGAATCAGTGAAAAACATTGTACCAGGATGGTTGCAGAAGTATTTCAATAAAAGGGAAGATAAATGTGTAGATATGAATGAATCTGCAAGCGAGGAAGAGAATCCAGTAAACTATCACCATGATTATGCAAATGAAGATGCCATGGTAATTGATGGGAGAGTCACGCCTGAATCAGCAAGAATTAATTTAGAAGGTATGTGAAATACCATTTAGTATTCTGACCATCTGTATTTATTCACAGATTTCTAGTTTTGAATCTGCATTTCTAGGGGAGGCTGGAAGGAGCGTTTGGACAGAAAAAAAGCAAACAACAAAAAAACCCCACAACACCCAAACCAAAATGACCAACCAGCCAAAAACCCCAACCCAAAATAACCCCACACATGGGAAAAACAAAAGAAAAAACCTCAGTAACTCAGTTTTTAGAACTGCCTTAACTTCAAAGATTAAACATACTGGAAGTTCACTTAGAGCCCTTGCAAATCATGAGTTAACTCCAGGTAGTTAAATAGCCAAATGCAAAATGTTGCAAGCATTCATTTGCAAGTGTGTTGGATTGCATTTTCTTTTTAGAGGATGTGGAATGAAAGTTTATCTAATTGCTTAAGGTAGTAAAAACATTAATTTGTTTTGTTGTCCTCTAAAGAAAAGACCAGATGCTAGAACACCAGAGGAGAATTCCTTCGTGTGTCCAGATTTTTTTTTCTTTTCCTTTGGCCCTCTTCAATTTATTAAATTTCCTTGTTAGTTTAGTGGAGATCTGGGAAGCGTTGTTTATGACATTATTCTTTTTTCAATGTTTTGAAATATTCTAACACTGTATGGCATTGCTAGCTTGGGGTCTTTGAAAACTATTTGGATTCTTGGCAAAGAAGTTTACAACACTTATCATATTAAAATTAATCTGTGCTTTATATGTATGCCTCTCACTGTTTCTGTAGTACTCTGTGAATTTGCATATACTCTCATTTTAGTTTTTCTTAAATTAGCAGTTTTGGGAACTCAGTTTTTAATTAGGTGAGAAATTTTGTCCGAGCACATGTACATAACCATCTGTGTGGACAGTCAGCTGCTTCTGTTGTTGGCAGAATGAAAAGTAATGAGGAAATACCTTTCTCACCAACGTTATCTAATTCTAAATAAGGAGCTTTACAGCTCTCTGTGTAGCTGTAGCTTGAGCATAAGTTTGAATAAAGGAATAGAGAAGGTTTTCATGAATGAGTAACATGTGTTGGCTTTCCTGAAGAATTGTGTGAAAGGACCTTTCAGTGAGAACAGCTGCACAGCAAACTTTGTAGCTCCAAGAAATCAGGAGCAGATGGGACCCCCTAGATCCTTCAGTAGCTTGTGTGGCAGTTTGTGGACATTGTAGTTAATCTTTCTAGCTGTAGTTTAATAATATTTTTTATTGTTACTGGTATTTTTATTTTAGAAAGCCTGTTTCTTTGACTCTGAGGTACCAATGTGCAAGAGCCTGTGTTCCTTTGCTTGGCCAGCCTTTGGTCTGATAATGCTTTCTTTCATCTCAAACAAGACAGCCCTAAAAATCTACCAGTGCTTTGGAGAATTAATTACTAGTAGTGCAGTGCTTATGAAGATTGAAGTAGCTAGTTTAAGCTTCAGTGCAAATGGCAGGATAATAATGTCTCAAAATTATGTTCATACCCAGAAATCGTGGGAGGGACTGTAGACTATGAATATCAGGCAAGATGGCCATTAATTGCTATTCTGTTCATGTGGCAAGTTGGAGCTGTGAGACCACCTCTTGCAGGACACTGGCATGTTTTCAGACCCTTTTCTTGAGGAAAAATTTCCCGTCTTAAAACTGAGGCCACATTGCTTACTTGTCCTTTGTGCCAAAATCTCAAAAACTAATGGATAGGAGATAATTCGCCTGTAGCATGACTTGATGTGGTAGAATTTGGGAGGATGATGACACCAGAACAAATAAACCCCCGAAAATCTTTGCAAATACATACTTTTATGTTGCATATTCAGACTAATACCATCTCTTGTACAAGATGATAGAAACTGCAGAGTTGTCAATAACTTGTCGTATCTCAAAATTTTGGAAAGCTTGTTGTAAGCATTATCTGGAGGAGAAGAAGTTTATAGATGTTTGGTTTAGCGAAAGACACAGTTTAAGCGCTTGAGTGCAGGGTCAGATTTTGATGAAATTCAGAAAAATCCCATCCTTAATCTGACATTAATGCTTAGTATTGCAAGCAGTGTTGCTGTTGTAATCAGACAGATGAAACTCTATCTGGGTGAGGAAGTTAAATTCGGCTTCTCTATTTTTGCATGTAGAACTTGGCAATAAGCACGGCTGTTGATAGAAAACAGGTTTTGGCTTCTGTGAGCTTGTCTGTAAGGGAAGCTGATTGTCTCGCTGTTCTTGTTTAGAACCATCCACGAGCAGGTCTGCACTGAACTTCTCAGATGTGTTAACAAGGCCCTCCCTTCATCGGAGCCATTTGAACTGCACCGTGTTGGATTCCACTGTCCCACACTGTCAGCCCTCCACATCTTCCGCACTTGGCATCGGCAGTCCTGGGCTGTCCCTTGTAAAAGAAATAAAAGATTCTACCTCTCAGCATGATGATGATAACATCTCAACAACCAGTGGCTTCTCCTCTAGAGCATCTGATAAAGGTAACTTTTATGTTCTCTATTTGATTTGTTTGATTACATGAAGTACTTTGTATTCTTTAATATTCTACGTTGCCTTAGTAAATAAAGTAGGAGAATGTCAGCTCTAGATGTTAGAATTAAATTTAATTTTTAGTATTTTAGAGGTATATAATCCTGTCACCTTTTAAATATAACCTTTCTTGTATAACCATACATTTATGAGTTCCTTATATTCTAAAGAGTCAGTGCTGATAAATACAATTTTAGATCAATTATCTGTAAATCTTGAATGGGGATAATAGGAGATGAAGATGACTTTGTGTAGCTTGATAGCTGGGTTGGTTGCCTAGAAAGAGGAGTGACTGAGAATATCTCACTCACAGCTGGCTAATTATGAGTAAATATAGTTGACAAATAAAAAGACAAAATATTCTCAAAATTTTTTTTACCTGGAGTCAGTAAAGCAACTATTCTGTTTGAACAAGTTTGGGCTGCTTTTTTTTTTTGCAGTTCTTGGTAGAGGGCATAACTTGTCAATACTCACTTATTTTTTGCCAAATTCAGTAAAGAATGTACACCATTTTAAAGTAAAAAAGCCTTCAAGATATTGTATTTATCTAGAATGTGACCTAGACGTCTCACTGAGAAAGGGCAAAACAGCAAGTTTGCAAATTTTTCTAGTTCTCCATATAAATGGGGATGGAGGCATGCTTAGCCAGTTCTCTGGAGGCCATAGTTTGACAATTCAGAGTGCATGTTGCCAGGGCATAGCAACATAACCTGAGTTTGCTAGAACTTTCTGGTATGTCTCCATAACATATAAAAAATAGGTTGTTCACTCTGTTAATTCAGCCTTTGGGTAATTTTTCAGGTTTAAGACCTGGATAGTTTTGTCCTGTGCTGGTTTCCAACCCTCTCTCAACACAGGAAAAACTTTGTATCATTAGAGATGCTCCAGTGTTTATGCCGTTCCTTTATTTTATCATGAAAGAAGAAAAAATTAAATTGTGTTGTGTTGGAAATGTGCTATTAACTTGTGAATGCTTTTGAAAGATTACTGAAAGGTCATGTATTCACAGTTCTTGAACAATTTTAGGTTCAGAGTTGTACTTGGGTTTCATACCATGTGTGAAATTAATCTGTTTGAAGAGCTCTGAAGGTTAGAGTGCCGGAGAAATGAGTGTTAAGGGACCTTTTCATTTTGTGAGACGTTTTTGTAGAGAGCTCCGGCGTTTGTGTGAAGTTTAATACTAAATTTCTCTGTGTACACAAGGCATTTACATGTGGCATTTGTCATTTTGGCAGATATCACAGTTTCAAAAAATACTTCAGCACCACTGCTCTGGTCCCCAGAGGCTGAAAGATCTCATTCCCTCTCACAGCATCCTGCATCTAGCTCTAAAAAACCTGCATTCAATTTATCTGCTTTTGGATCTCCCTCTCCTGTAAGTACTGCACAGTATTAATTTTAGTCAAGTTGAATGTGTAGCCATTTTACTAACCACTTACCATAATACCTTTCTGTAGTCACTTGGAACCACTTCTGTCTTTAAGACAAGACAGCTTGGGGATTCTCCATTTTACCCAGGAAAGACCTCTTATGGCGGTGCAGCTGCAGCAGCGAGACAGACAAAAGTGCAGATTTCTGCTTACCAGGTATGACAACAGTAGTGCAGTGTGAGGGAAAATGTAAATGAAATACAGAAGGGAGAGCTCAACCAAAAAAGCTGTGAGCTGGGAACTTAACTTGAAAAATGTGGCAACAGTTCCTATCTTGCCCACTCAACCTGCGATTTTTGTTTAAATTCTTGTGTAACACTTTATGTAGAAATGCTTATCATAAAGCATGAGAATGACAGTAGCATCTTAGTTGCTGGGCAGTTGTTTCTTGTATTAGGGGTTTCCTCTGTTATGTCTTTCAGAAATTTCCTTTTTCTGCCGTGGTCTGCCTCTGACTGTATTATGGTAAAATAACATGTAAATAATTATAATGATGGCATAACTTGGAAAACTTTGTTAATAGCAGCAAAAGTCACCTCCCTGATATTTGCCTGTAGATCTTACACAAGCACTCAAACGATGAACATATTGTGAGTTTTTTAATATAGGAGTATACAAAAGGAAAATTTGCTCATCCTTTGTGTTTCTGTTACTGAGCAGGAGGCATGCAGTCCTACATGCTATATATCAAAATAAACAAAAAGATGCTCTCTATTTTACTGTTATTCAGATGGCTCTTGAGAAGAGCTGCTGTCCCCAAGTGTTCTTTGTTATCTGTAATGAACCAGCAAATTAAAAATCCTGACTGCTCTCCGTAGCTAGAGTTGAATCTGAAAGCAAGTCAGTAAAATCTGATTTGGTTCTAATTTGTTTAAATGAGAATGCTATTTGTTAAAAAACTAAAAAGTCAAAAGGAACTTTAAGGAACTGAAGATAAGTTTGCTGGACCTGTTTTGGCAGTCTGTTTCTACCATGGAACAAGGGGACCTACAGTTTCCTGATTCAGGGAAATCTTGAACCTTGTGGATTTTTCTGACTTGGTGTTGAGTCAAACTTGAGAACATTTAAAATTTCTGTAAGCTAGAAGTCCTCTTTGGTCAGCTATTTTTATTTTTTTACAAAAATTCTGGAGAGGAAGCAAATATTAGGCTTTTAAAGGAGAGACAAGCTTGTTTGTTGCTGCGTACAGCGAGTCTCGCTTGTGTGTTTTATGTGTTGTGCGATCTGCTTCCTATCTTCACGTAGTCATGTGGGAAGCATGATGTCATTACATGAGAGGTGTAACATAGCTTTTTTTAAAAAAATGGTCGCACTGAGGTTTTTTTAAATTATGTTCAGTCATGTGGTACAACATTGACTTTTTCAGTGTATTATGTTTAGATCTGTTACAGTTCAAATCAGATCTTTATCTTTCTAAACAGATAGAGTGAAAAGATCTGCAGTCAGCTGCAGTCTTGGGGGAAGGGAGGAAACGAGAGAAGTAGAACTAGAAATTCATGATGATTATATACTCTGGTTTAAGATGCCATGCTTACGCCATCATGAAACTGATCTGTTTTGCTACTGAAAGTACTTTCTGTGGCACAAGCCTTGGCTTCATTTCTGTTTTCCTAATCACTGCTTCAGAGACCCTACAAGCTTAACATCTTAATTTTATGACCTTTTACATTTAAGGATTTCTTTTGTTGCTTTATCCCATGTGCAAGATATGCAGGGCCCCACTTAAACTTCCGTAAAATCAGTGGAGTGTATTTTTCTTCTTCATGCCTTGAATGCTCAGTGAGTGCATCTTTCTCTGTCATTATGAGAGTATTGGTTGTATCACCAGTGTTGCTGTGGGGCATAAAATACACACGTATGTAACTCAGAATCCATCATCGTAACATTGGCAATGCTAATTTTTCAGCCACCGATAAAAAGGCAAATGAAAGCTAAACAAGCAAACGTGCAATCCTATGGTGTGACAAGTTCCACAGCACGGCGCATCTTGCAGACATTGGAAAAGATGTCAAGCCCTTTGGCAGTAAGTGGCACTCCTTTTGATGTTTTATTCCATGTGAATGTGCCAGTATAGGATGAAGATGTTACTTAATGTCATGTCTGCTTTAATTTATTGCACCTGTTTTTTCAACAGGATGCTAAAAGGATTCCATCTTCTGTTTCTAGTCCACTGTCTTCCGTAAGTTGATCATAACCCCCCCATGTTTTTGTTGGATGGAACCCTCTTGTTGGGAAAAAAAATCCTCTAATTTTGGCCCTTTTTTCCCGTTAGCCTGTGGACAGGAGTGTGCTGAATGTGACTAGCTTCCAATCCAGACAAAACCAGGTAAGAACCAATAACATGTTAAGCTGTGATAGGTAACAACTCTGCTTTACAGCTCTTTGAAGAAATGCCACAAACCTCAATGACAGCACACACATTAATTCAGTGTGAGTTATAGCTGCCTTGGCTATGTGGAAATTGCTAAAAATGTCTCTTCAATCCACACTAGATGAAGGACTGTGCAGATTACTCAGGTGGAGAATTACTATCTTTTTGTGGTGGTGTGCTGATATATGGAGATCAATTTCTCTAGAACACACAAAGTGGTTTTATCTTGGCCTGCAACTTGGGGTTAAGTTGCATGATAACATTCTTGTTTCAGAAAGCTTTCTCTTGCAGAAATAACAAGACATAGAAAAATATTGATTGATTATTCAGATCTTGTGCAGATTTCCATGTTTATTTTAAGCAAAAAATAAATACTTCCATTTTTTATTACTACTCAAGGCAAGGAGAAAATTGGACAATTGTTAAATTTTGTTACTTCTGTAAATTTATGCTCCTGAATTCCTGTTTGTAAGTAGCACTGAATTGTTGCTGTGGTAAATCATTATTTCCTTGTTTTTGTTTAAAAAATGTTGGAGTATTACATTTATTAAATTGTGAAACTACAAAAGGTCCCTTTAAGCCCAGGCAACCAAAGGAACAAAAGTAATGCAAACTTTTAATCTGCTGTTGTAATGAGGAAGTGGACAGAATGTTTTAAAAAGTTTCTATGCTATTGGCTTGGTTAGGAGTATAATTAATTCTGCAGTCACTTAGGAGTTTATAAACATCTCAGATTTTCTGTACTGTCTTTGGCCATATGATTAATTACAAGAATGTTGAAAAGTAGAGCATGTAAGTTTTTTACCACCTCTTAAATATTATCCCAGTAATTGAAAACAAAACTTATATGGATTCTGCATTAAAATGCAGAACTACATCTGTGATGAAGCATTTAAAAAGATCTACCAGATTTGCAGCATAGACCCTGACACTGGTCAGAAAGTGAATGTTGTATACAGCTGTCACTGGGTAAAAAGAGAGAAATTGTCTATTCATAATGCTAGAATTCATAAAATTTGGCAGGGAGAAAAGGTAGCCCTTGATGAAAAGAGAGTACAGGATTGTATGTGCCTAGAAGAGGATTGTGTGTTTTCCTGCTGAAGTGAACAAATGGTTGACAGGACACTTGGATACCCTGGCAAAAGTTTTACAGGTCTTTTTTTTTGTTGTATGCTTCTTATTTTGAGGATCTGTACTAGACAGAATAACTCTAAGTGTATTGAACATGCAACTGTGTTACTTTTTTTTCTTGTTGTACATACCTGTTTCACTGGTTTGATACCCTTTTACAATAATGTCATCTGCCTGGCATGTGAAGATAAGGTGGCAGATGTAATTTCCTGGATTTTTGTGTGGCTTTTGGTGCTGTCTCTCTTGCATCCTTTTGGGCAAGTTGTCCAGCTCTGGGAACAGCAGGATGCAAAGGCTTGCGGTGAATTTGGCTCCATCTGGCTGGTTACCAGTCACCAGCAGTGTTCCTCAGGATCAGTTCTAGGGCCAATGCTGTTCAATGTATCTCTCAGTGATCTGGAAGCACGAACTGAATGCCCCATTAGCAGGTTTGCTGATGGTATGAAACAGGGAGGTGCTGCTGACTCTCTTGAGGGACAAGAGTCCTTCCAGAGAGGCAGAGTGGAGCATTGCGCAGTCATCAGTGGGATGAAATTTTAACAAATCCCAATACCACATTATCACTGAGTTCGTGGGACTGAGTGCACCCTCAGCAAGTTTGCAGGTGACTCCAAACTGAGCAGTGCAGTTGACACATCTGAGGGATGGCATCCTGAAGGATCAAAACAAGCTCTAGAAGAAGTGGGCCCATGTGAAGGTCGTGCAGTTCTGCACCGGGTTGGGGCACAACCATCTGTTGATACTAATTTAAATAGTAGGTACATCCTAAGTCTCATTCTTCTTATCACCAAGGCTACAGATGATTTGATATATCCTTGGGCCTTTTGGGGTCTTCCTTCTTTCTCTATTCAGTTAAGCCAGTTTTGCAAAAGGTACAGTGCTTTCTGTTTAGTAATTTGGCTTTGTAAAAAAGCTTTGACAAGAAAAGTCAGACCAGTACTTTTAAGACCATCAAATATAAATCTAAAACATTGGAACATGCATTAATGACACTTCTTTAAAAATATTTCACAATTTATTTTTTAAAGTGTAACTTTAAAGGAAGAAAATATAGGGAAAAAAAGAAACCCAGAACCTGGTTTAACTCTGCTTAACAGTTTCAGTATTAATTTAATGGATTACGTTAGTTAAAAAAAAAACTCACGGTGAGGGCAGAGGAGTGGAAAGGATGGGAGCATATTATTGTAACAGGAGTTATTTTGCTTATAGGAGTATTGTTTATTTTGTCTGTGAAGTAACTGCCAAATTTTGACCCAGGATTCAGTCAGACTTTGACTATTCCTGTAGCTTTTTGGATTTTATAACTGATTTTCTGGTGATTTCCTTCTGCAAGCTAAATGTTTTCAACACTTCCACGTGGTTTTCACTGGGTGCTGAGACTGGTGGGAAATTTACAGTTCTGTAACTTTTATCATCAGTAAAAGTGGTAAGTTGGGTGGGTGCGAGGATAAATTGATTGCTGCTTCCCTTTCAAAGGTGGATTCGCAACATCCTCCTGTCCAGAAACTTGTGACACCAAAGCCAATCTCCCTGACAGGGAGTCGGATCACGTATTTTAAACCATCTCTGAAATCAGCTACTAATGCCAGAAAAATTCACCAAAGGGTAGATACAGACCATCAAGTAAGCAAATTTTCATGTCATAATTTGCCCGCTTTTTGCAAAATTGGAATGTGTCTAGGCAGTCTACTAAGGTGCTATTTCTTGCAAAAGCACCAGTAATATACCTGAGGTAAGCATTAGGAAAAGACAGTGGGAACCATTGTGAAAGAGATACTGAAAGGTTATATGAATATAATTGTATCTTTGGCATACTAAGTGGCTGGTGCTTATTTTCAGAATGTGGTGATGTGCTATTGGGCCAGGGTTTTTGCAATGAAATAATATTAAAATACAGAAACACAAATTTCCTTTACATGTGCTGCTGTTCAGAAAGCTGATGGACCGTGCTGATGTTGTGACCTGCAGGCTCCAAGTGAGATTTCTAGCAATTACCAATTCAGATAACTTTTTAAATTACCCATTCTAATCACTTTGGTATAGATGGAGTCCCTGATAAACTTTTCTTAAAACAATACTGGTATCTCTTTTCAGAAAAAAATCACCCATGGTTCCAGTATCATTCTGAATGTAAAAATGACCAGGTATGGGCTGGAGGTTAAGTGGATAGTTTGGGTAGTTAGGGAACAAGCTTAAGCAGATGAGGTATATTTAGTGGTATAAATAAAATAACCAAAACAGCACAAAGTATGTGTTTGGTTGTCCTCTCTTTATGTTTTGTTTATAAATATATTCAGATAAATCTTGAAATAATAAAACTTTTTTTGCAGGACATGATAGAGAGTTTTCCTACAGAAAAGCCTGTAAAATCATCTGAAAGGTATGACAAATCTATTCATTTAAAACATTGAAAGGAGAAAGCTCCCTCCTTTGTCTGTACAATCTGCATGTTTGCCTTCTTTTGGAGGGGTAGGAACAGTTCTCAGTAAAAAGGAATAGAAAAAGTGAAAAAATTGTATTATGAGAGAGTTTATCTACTGTACATCTTGGTGTTCATTAAGGGATCAGCTGTTAGTTTCAGGTAATTAAATAATCACTTGGAGTCTGAAGGCTTTGTTGCACAGGAATTTCTTTCTGAAAAATTCTTTATAGTGTGAAATGTCTTACAGTTCATGAGTAAATTCAAATTTTAGGTTTTTTTGGTGGTTTTGTTTGTTTGTTTGGGTTTTTGTTCGTTTTGTTATTTATTTATTTATTTATTTATACAAAAAGCTGGAGGAAGATTATTTTCTAATGTTACTTACATGACAAAGGCACTTGTCTGCTCTGTGAGTTTGCATGAAAAACAGAAGCCCTTTAGAGTCATCTGAAGACAAATGCCAGATTGTCTCTAAAAAAAAAATTCCGGGAGAGTTAATAATTGTATTTCTTCTTGAGGAGATTGTCTTGCATTATGCTGCTTGCTCGGCATAGAATGACTTGAGATAATATTGATGACTCTCCCTTCTGGGGAACTAATCTGTTGGGTGAATTAAGTCACTGTATGCTCAGAAGATACCATTTTTTTGAGGATTCAAACCTTTCAAAGAACAGTATTAGGGAATCTGCTAATGTGTTGGCTCTGTGTTCATCTTCCAAGCAATTCTTACATTGCCTTGGGCATTCTTTACCTTGCAAAAAACCCCAAAGCCGACTCTTTGTTTTACATCTAATAGTTTGACTTTACAGGTGAACCATCTTTGGTTTTGGCAAAGGTGCCAACAGATGTTAGGCTTTAATTGTGGGTTTTCAAACTGTTCTAAGTTTTCTTTGGTGCAATTCCTTTCTTCATGTAGAAGGGAGATCCCAGAAAACTGATGCTGCTTTTCATTTATTTCACAAGTTTTACTGCTGTGTTTCTACTTTTGATGTAAGACTAGATGGTCCTTTTATTTTAACTCTTTTATAAAGCCAGTCTCTATTGATTGTCATATTATGGAGTAAGACTACAAAACTAATAAGGGCCAGAGTCTCTTCATGCAACTAACCTGCAGTACTTTGATACATCTCTGTTCAGTCTAACAAAGGCTGTTTATAGTTTTTAAACCACCATCAGAATTGTAGATTGGACTGACTTGCTTGAAGACAGAACTGTCTTTGCCCCTTAGAAGCTGACAGGTGTTAACAGAAAAGAGGAATATGGGCTATCACAGACATGCTGTAATTGTCTGAATAAAGATTTATTTTGACATGAGATTTTATTTCATAATTCAAATTGATTGTCACTTTGGATTAGGGAAAAGTTTGAGCATATGGCCTTAAGGATCTGGCTTCCTCTCAGTGGTTATAGTGCTGAGCGGATGCTTACAGTTATCTGAGAGGTTTAGACCAGTTCTTTTCCTCGGTCCTTCAGAAACTTGACCTGGTATCTTCCAGTGTCATCCAGTGTACTTTTGTAATGTCTGACTGATTTTTTTTCAGGGATAGTTCGTCATAATGCCATGCTACTTTTTACTGTTATTATTCCTTAGTTCACTTCTATTTTGGGATGTGGCATGCGTTTGGTTTGGTTTGGTTTGTTGTTGCAGGGATTTGTCTGTGTGTGCGTGGCGTGGGTGCGCGTTTGTTTTGAGGTTTTTCTTTTGGTTTTTGTTTTTCTTTCCCCTTTCCTCTTGGATTAGGGAGTCTTTCTGGTTTAGATCTAGGCTTTTGTAATGAACAGAGAAATGTCTTTGTATGCCTTACAAAAGGGATCTGTATTCATGTCTAAATAGACTTCTGGAATGTTGGCACACCCAAACACCTCTGCTGCTTCTGCTGATGGCCTCAGGAAAGCCAGAGCTGCTTATGAAGCTCCTGTCATATTTTCTTGCCACACAAGTTTAAGCCACTCAATTCCATAAGAGCTGTTGGCAGCATTTCCTGTGCACACACACACAGGCCCGCCCCCGTCCATATATTTTTAGTTATTCTTTTATGTCCCTTCAGAGATACATGCTCATCACAGAATCAGAGAACTGGCAGTCAAAATTTCCACTGTCTGGACTATTAAAAGCAAACATTAGAAAATAACAATCTAAATCAGTTCTTCTATTTCAGGTCTTCTGGATTAGTCATCATTCCTTTATGGATGTTGTGACTGTTTTTTATGTATGTTATTCTCACTGCTGCTCGTATTCATCTTTTGCTGTTCAGAACACCAGCTATTTACCAGCATTTAGAAACTTGTGGGATGGTTTTTTCTGATTCTAATTGGCATGCGACAGTTCTAGGATTAATAGTGGCTATAATAGCTTGAAACAATTATTTGATAAATTTTGGGGTTTTTCTTCTTTTTTTTTCTTTCTTTTTAATCTCCTTCCTCAACCTATATATTTTTATTCTGTACCAGCAATTTGACCTACCCCAAACTCGATACTCCTGCGTCCAATGGTCTGTCTTCAGGAGGAAGGATGGATAGTGCCTGTGGCAAGATGAGAAGGGAAAGGGAGCGATACTGCTCATCAAGACCTGGACGAAAACAGCAACTGGTAAGAGTTTCTCCGGTTAATTGATCTCACTGTGATTACTGAAATAAGTACCTTCATTGCCTCATAGTAATTTACAATAATGCCATTTCAGTTTTGTGGGTGTTTTGCTGTGGGTTTCAGAGCAAGCTCCTGTTTACTTATCTGTATAAGTGCCTCAACTTTGGTTTTATATTTTTAAACTCTTCCATTGTAGTGTCTTGGGTATTCTTCTTCATACTGTAAAGTTTCTTACTAGTTGTTGAATGAATAAATTTGGTAGAGGTTTGTAGAGTTTTCAGAAAGGAATGAAAAGCCAAGTATAAAAAAACCCGAGTTTTTTATTTTGTTGTTTTATATGTAAGTCATGTAGAAAGGTATGGGCCAAGAGCCTGAAGCAGAAGACAGTGTTTTACATGTTTGCTAGTGATCATTCACAATTTTTGGCCCTTACTCAAACTCATTGTGAAGGGGTTTTTTTCTTGTTTTAATGAGAAAAGTCGATTTGATGCAATGATAGTCATTATTATCCCAAGGATTATTTTGCTGCCTGAGTGTTACGTAAGCTGCCTACTACTGGATCTTAAATCTAGAGAGGTTAACTTGGTCTTCTGGCTGATGGAAAATAAAGAAGTAGTAAATACTGGAGAATGTAACAGAAATGGTCTCAATATCGAGGTGTGATAGACTCTTCAGATCAGATCTCTGAAAATGTAATCTGTGGGGTACATTAAATGTCTGTAGTAGCAATGTGCATCTCTGCTTAGTCACTTCTGAGTAGACATTGGTACTACTGTCCAAATTGTGAAGAGATTGGCTATTCCCATTTAAACTCTTAACCAATCTAATCTTGGTAATCAAAGGGTTTAAAAGACAAGGGTAAGAGCAGAAGTTTTTAAGGTACACTGATTTCTGAATTTTAAATTTGCATCTTGATACATGATACTGACTAGATCTACCTGAGCGTGATCCTGTATGTTACTCGTCAAGGTTTCATTTTTGACTTTCTGTGCTTTGGTTTGGTTTGGGAGTTTTGGTACTCAAAGGAACACACATCCTTCTTAAAACCTTATTTTTTTCCAAGTTCAAGTGACTTCAGAGACTTTGTCAGCTGTCCTACCTAATTTTGCAAGAGGAACACTTCCTTACTTGCCCTGAAGTTGTGCTCTTAATTAAAGAGATAAGAGAATCATAGAATCCTAGAATGATTATGTCTTTCTAGATCTTTCTTAACTAAAGGACAAAACGAAAAATAAATCTTATCTGTGCCCCTCTCTCTTCTGCTCAGGTAACAATTTTGAGCTTACTTTCAGTATTCTTACTAGATAGGTGATGGATGTAATATGGCATAGAAACTGGCCTGCCATAAATAAAAGTGATGTGGCAGACTTATGTGGGAGGTTAGGATTCCTTTTGAAAACCTGCTTTGTCTGTAGATCTCTCTGTTACATTTAACTTTGTTAAGAAACTAGTGGGACAGGGTAGAATGGTAGTAGGTCTCATGAAAAAGAAAAACTAAAATTTACAACTTTTTAAAGAAAGAGAAAGATTAACATCTAAAACTTTTCTAACGAAAGTAAAAAAGTAGATTTTGCAGCTTCTTTAAAGAACAAACTAAACTAATAAAAATTAAAATTTGCGCTTAGGAGATGGAGCAAGAAGAACTACCTGAAGTACCCCTGCCCATCAGTACTGCATCGCTGCCGACGTTCAGCTTCAGTTTCCCTGCCAGTAGTGCTGTCTCCTCATCACCCAGCATTGTTTCAAGAGCAGTGATGAACAAGGTAAATCTTTGCTGTATACTGTGAATATTTTTTCGGGGTGAGTACACATCCTGCTTGCTGAATGTTAACTTTTTCTGTGGTGCTTATGAAACTAAACAACCTGAGTTTCTAGCCTATGGAATTAAACAGGGTTTAATTCAGATTTGGGGGTGGGGAGAACAACGTATTTTGATATGGCTTCTCTCCATCTTATACACTCACTTGCAAACTTTTTCTTATAACTCTTAGCTGTGGATCAGAAATATCAAACATCAGATTTCCCAACTTCACTGCGGAATGTCTGTTAGATAGTGAATTCAGGTAGCTGCTGTGGTTTCACCTGGATGTTTTTCTCTTAGATACAAACCTTGATTTTTTTGAAAATACAGGTACAACCAGCAAGTAATGTTGGCAGTCCTACATTTGTATTTTCATCTCCAATTGTGAAATCTACTGAGGTGGATGTGCTACCTCCATTGTCTGTAAGTAAAATAAATCCCAACGTTTTCTCAAGGCTTTAGTAGAATACTGTGGAAAAGCAGAATTGGCCCTGCTAAGGGAGCAAACAAATATATAGATTTCTGACTTGTAATTTTTCACTCAGCACCCACCAAAAGTTTGACGACTGGATTTCAGATTATTATTTGTGTGTGAAACTTGATTAAAATTTCTTAGAATCTAAAAAAATCCCTCTTTTTTTTACAGCAAATTAAGTTTACATTTAGTGTTCCTGTCGTAAAGTCATCAGAACTTTCTGGATCCACTGATACACCAGTGACATCCATCCTTAGTCCAGGTAACAGAAATTTTAGCATTACAAACACAGAGTGCTAATTCTCTTTTTTTTTGTATGTTAAATAGTTAATCCGTCATTTCTAAGGTTGTTACAAATTCCAGGCAAAGTGTGTTTTCAGTGACAGGTCTGCTTTTAATCAGATTATGAGTATAAACTGTTGTAAATAAGCTTGAATTTTGAAGATTATTTAAGAAGAATGAAACATGGAAATTCTTGTTTCTAGCAAACATGAATGTATTCTAAGTGGATTTCTTTGTAAAAGGTGGGTTTTGTTTTATTTTTAAAGGTAGTGCCACTGTAAACAGCACCAGCAATAAGAAAGAAGAAGAAGAAGAATATGATGGGTTCTGCAAACCTGCTAAGTTCTTAAAGGAAGGAAGTGTGTTAGACATTCTTAAAAGCCCCGGTGAGATAATGAATTCTTTTAAAAAGTATTTTGCAGAGAATGCACTTGCACATGGCTGCATTGATTTTTAAAAAGCGCAGGACAACAGCTACCAAAAAAACCCCCCAGACAATTTGTCACAGTTAAGGCAGTGTCAGCAGTAAACAGAGACTTAAATGCTACATCTGATATGCTTCATGCTCCCTTCTGTTACAAGGGGCTTTCATTGCTGATGGGAAAACTCCACCTTCAAACTGGATGCGTTTCTTCTCCTCTACATCTTAGGTTGTAATTCAAACTTAAGTGTAAAAAGAATTAGTCAAAGAATCAGTGTTTTGTTTAAATAAATACAAAGTATGTAATTGGAAAGGAAATGTTTGTAAAATGCATTACAAACATTCTTCTTGCACTTTCATCATCTCCAGAAATTAAGAATGGTAAAGGTAACTTCATTGCTAAAGGTATTTCCGAAGTTGCATATCTTTTGACCTTAAATCTTGACTGTTACTATGGGTTCACATGTAAATTTTAAGAAGCCGTGGGCTGTCTCACTTTTGAAAAAATGGTTTTCAAGTCATTGTGATTGTTTTCAACTTTTGAGTGTAGATGAGTAAAGTGTGTGTAGATCATGTTTTTTGTTTTAGGAAAAAGGACTTAATGGAAGTTCATCTTTCTCATAAGCCTTGAGATACAGCAGGACCTTTTATTGCAAAATATGTGTACAACTTAAGAGAGCAGTGCCTACTTACATTGGAAAGAACTAAGTGAGAGAAAATACACTTGTGTCTTGTTTAAGGAAAGACCTGTGGGTGAAGTGGCATTAGGTTTCTTTATCAGTTTAACAGAATCAGGTTCTAAATCCACACTGTTCAAAGATTCCACTTCTAATATAAAAAACAATCCCAAAGCAACAATAATATAACAATAAAAAGAGAAACTCTTTATTTTGGCTTTACAGTTAAACTGGGCTGATATTTAAGATGTGTTGCTATAGCATTTTTGTTAGTGTTTCCATATTGCTGGTTCTTGTTTTCTGAAAAGTTTGCACCCTTAAATAAAGAGTTGGCCTGTGCCCAGTGCATTTTGAACGAAGTTTATAGAAAAAAAAATTGTGTTTGTCTTAATTTTTATTGCTTAATTATTACTCAGTATTTGTGGGGGAATACTGTGTGGATTGCTGTTCCAAGTACCAACTGCTGTACAGCTACTAAGTAAATGTGAGTCATCTACTATGGCAGAAATAGCTTTAGAAATTTTCTTTGATTGGGCATGGTGTCTTAAAATGAAATTGGATTATTTCCAGTCTGTGACAGATCGTCAGCTTTCAGTACTGTTTGTTTATACTCGTATCTACCAGTGTAGTGGCAGATACAAATGAGATTTGTATTTAAAACCTTCTTGGAAGTGAAGAGTTAAATCAAGCTTTAAATAAGTGTTCTGATGTGTCCCAGCTCAGCATATGAAATTTCATCCCTTTAGATGAGATTTCCAGGGACTTCCTCTTGCAGTTAGTTGGAATGTATAGTTGTAACCATTGACACTTGGTTTAAATACGTGCTGTCTACTATTAAAAGTAACTTCCATGCAGTCAGGGTACAGCTTCATCAGTAATACCTCTCCTTTTTATTTTTTTTAAACTAGGCTTTATGTCTGGGAAATCACCCTCCTGTTCATCTGCACAGCCTGCTACAAGCACAGTGGTCTATACAAGGCCCGCAATAAGTAGTTTTTCTGCAGGTAAAGACACGTCTAAACAAGCATCCTCGTTTTGGCAGTCTGACACACATGACCCATGTCTGCAGAACAAAGCCACAGATGGCAAATGTGTAACGTGTGAAGCTGCTAAAGTGTCCACTGTTGAGAGTACGAAGCAGACGATCAGTGTGAGTCCATGTGTCTCCTCCAAGACAGCAGTCTCTAGAGCAGGGACCCTGGGCTTTGAAGACAAATTTAAACCAGCACCCAACACATGGGATTGTGACACCTGTCTGGTCCAGAACAAACCTGAAGCTACAAAATGTATAGCTTGTGAGACACCAAAGCCTGGAACAGGAGTGATGCCTGCTCTGACAATGCCAATGGTCACGGACAGCTCGGTGACAGTGACATCCACCTCCAGCAGCACTGGCACAACAGTCACTCTGGGGTTTGGAGACAAATTTAAACAGCCAAAAGGCTCTTGGAACTGTTCAGTGTGCCTTCTACAAAATAAGGCAGAAGACAGCAAATGTGTAGCTTGTCAGTCTGAGAAACCAGGTTTGTTCTTTTCTTCTCCATTGTTTCAATCTTAGTCTCTGTGCATTTTTTAGAGCATAAAATATGTTGCATATAAAAAATATTTTGAGCAGCATGGCTGTATGCCAGACAGGATGGATTAGCGGCTCTCTACAGGAATTGTTGCAGGCACTTTGGAGGTCTCAGCCCGGATTCCACCTTGTCACATGAGTTGAACTGATTGTGAAATGTGTTAGTGCAGAGCTGAACTGAAGCAAATATACCCTGCTTTACAACTAGTGAGGAAAGATTACTAAAATGGATGCCTTAATTGACTTAAAACCAACGGACTCCTTTTCACTGGGGAAAAATGTGAACTCCTTGCAAGGAGCTGAAAACTACTCGATTTGTTGGGGGTTTGTTTTCCTCTTTTAAAACATAGGTAGAAGCAGTATTTGCACAACATGGCTGTCTCCAGTCAGCATTTGTGTGGAATTGAGCAGAAGTATGAAGCCAGATTCCAAGTCAGTCTTTAGCTAGTTGTCTTGTGCTAAAACAGAACCTTATGTTCAGAATTGCAGAGTTACATTATGTTTGTCAAGGGGACGAGTGAAGCAAGTAAAATGAGAGGACATAAATTCGCTGGATGTGCTGTGGAAAAGAAGACCCATTCCTGTCTAGGAAACGTAACTGCTTTGAATTTGAGAAATTCTCTTGTGTCTCTCTCTTGAATGCCACCCTCAGTGGTTCATTGTAGGTGAAGAGTGCAATTATGTGATGCTTTTGTACCGTTGGGGTGTCTGCTTCACTCTTGATGCTTGTGGAGCTGAAGTTTGCTCTCGCAATGCAGCATCAAGTGCCATCTTTTCCTTTACAGGGGAGAAAAGTCAGAGGGCAAGTGTTGGATTTCGCGCCTCAGCAGCAGTAGGTTTCTGCTGCTGTTGTAGGCAGTGTAGCTTGTGTTGTGAACACAGAGTTGTGGGTTTGGAAGCTTTCAGTTCCTTTTTTTCTTTTGTTACTATATAGTTAGAATGTGTCCTGTCCTTGTGACTTGCTGTTAAATCATTCTAGTAAATTCTCACCCTTGAATCACTTGACAGTGATCATTAACTCGAGCGATGCTAACTATGACTACTGGTAACTGGTGTCACCGGGAATTCTTTTAGTAGTTTGAGTTCAATACAGCACCTGTAATTTACATCTGAAATCAGCTGTGTTGCTGTATTTTATGAACTGCAGTTGCTGTTTAAATGTCACTGGTTCGATTTGTTCTTGAATTCATATATAGATTATAAAGAAGAATCCAGGTGTTTCTATTGTTTACATTCTCAGATTGTGTTTGACTCAAATCAACTTGTAGCTTGATCTTTTTTTACTATTACGCTTGTGTGCTTTGCAATTTAGTGACCATTTCTTAAAAGGTTTGTGTATGATTTAAGCAGGATGATTAACTATCCTGCTTCTTTCTCAGGGAGTTCAGTGCCTGTGACCAGTAGCAGTGTTTCTGCATTTTCTCCTTCTTCTGGAGTTTCTCTGGATTTAGACAAATTCAAGAAGCCTGAAGGAAGTTGGGAATGTGACGTCTGCTTGGTCCAAAACAAAGCAGAAGCCACAAAGTGCATAGCCTGTGAAAATGCGAAGCCAGGCACCAAAGCAGAGCTCAAAGGTAATATTGAGAAGAACAAGGATTTGCATTCTGCATTTTTTTTTTTCCTTTGAGTATGGCAAAACTGTCCATTTGTTGTTTAGGAATATTGCTTAAATAAGATTGTGTGTGTATTTTTCCACACTCATTCTCCAGAAAACAGTTGGGTTTTAGAGTAAAACCATGGTCTTTCAAAGAGCTCAGCAGTGTGCCTTTCCAAGCCAGGTGCTGCACAGAAGAGGACAGTTAAGATACGTGTAGAGAGAAGTGTGGAGTTTCCTTACTTGTCTGTGTGTGTGGGGAGTGTTTTGTTGAACAGTTTTGACTCTGGGAAAGCTCAAATCTAGAATCCCAGACATGGGATCCCATCCCAGACTAAAGCCTGCATGTATTACATCATATATTGTAAACTTGACATTATTGCTTATTTCTCCAGGTTTTGGTACTGCTACTGTGTCTACAAATGCTGCAATGCCATCATTTAAGTTCGGTGTCGCATCGTCGTCCTCTGAATCTTCTCAAACGTTAGGTAGCACAGGAAATTTTAAATTTGGAGAACAAAGTAGCTTTAAGTTCGGCATTGCATCCGAATCTGCATCGTCCAACACTGTGACTGGAGGATTTAAGTTTCCTACTGGTTCAGGGAACTTCAAATTTGGAGTTTCTTCCTCAGACTCTAAATCAGAAGACAGCAAAAAAGAAAGTAAAAGTAACAGTTTTACCTTTGGACTTCCATCTACAAGCAGTCAGGCTCCTTCAACATTTCAATTTGGAACAACGAGTCTGGGACAGCACGAAAAGAAAGAAGAACCAGTTTTGGGAGGTTTTGGTTTTGCTACAAGTTCTACTTCTTCCATAGCTACTAATGAGAATAAAACTGGAGTCAGTGGCTTCACTTTTGGAACTGTGGCAGAAAAGGATGCAGCATCACCTGCTTTGCCATTTAAGAAGTCAGATGAAAAAAAGGATGAAACTGTTTCAACAAAGGGAGGCTTCTCTTTTGGCAGTGTGGAGTCTGCACCTGCCTCACAGTTTGTTTTGGGAAGGGCAGAAGAGAAGCAGGACTCTGTCACTTCTGCTGGTCCTTTAGCATTTGGAAAGAAAGCTGACAATGAAGAGTTAAAGGCACAGCCTGTCTTTTCATCTGGGACAGCTGAGCATACCAAAGAGGAGAGCACAGCAAAACCTGTATTCAATTTTAGTTTTGGCAAACCATCGGAAAAGGAAAGTGACCAGGCAAAGGCGCCTTTTGCATTTGGGGCACCAACCAGTACTTGCGGTAAACAGAACATCTTTTGCCGTCACTTCTCTGCTTATGTCTATCAAGTAATACCTCTGAGGCTGTACTGGACAACATCTATGGGATTGATATACTACCTGCAGCCCATCTTTAGTTCCAGTTGTTGGTGTCTAGACAATATGTGGCAATTTCTTTGTAGATTTCAGTGAGATTTAATACTATGTTTAGACAAAAAAAATACTGCCACACCTTAAGGAACCTGTATCACTGCTTGTGCAAGGACAGAAGTTGTACTGTATTAGTAGTAGTAGCAGCTCAGTTGGTGATAAAATCTGTAATATGATGTAGTATAGAGGCCTCATACTAGTGTTGTTTTTTATAGTGAAAGGGAAGAAGAGAGGGAATATCTTCTTTCCATCTACTTGCAGCTGTGCTGCAGTTGCTCTACTGCTACAGAAGTGCAAAAATCACTTAATAGATATTGCAGAGTTTTGTATGCTTTAATTTGTTGAAAGTTTGCAGTGGAGGATTAAAGTTTTTTCAGTGATGGTTGCTGTGTGAAAAGTTCTTGGTTGTTAAACTCCATTTGTGTGACTTTATAGTAACTGTGTTTCTTCCTTTCAGATCAAGGAGCATCCTTCAGCTTCTTGAGCTCCAGTTCCTCAAGCACAGTGGTACCCACCACTTCAGCTAACAGCAGTGGTGTGTTTGGCAGCAGCCTCTCTTCCTCAAACCCTCAGCCAGTTCCCACTCCCTTTGTGTTTGGACAACCCAGCAACACTGTGACCAGCTCTGTTTTTGGCAATCCTGCAGAATCTGCAACATCTCAATCATTTGGCTTCTCTCAAGAGAACAAACCAGCAACCACATCTTCCAGCACTGGCTCGACTCTTACTCCGTTTCTCTTTCGTTCAGGAGAGAGCAGTACCAATGCAGCAAATTCAGGATTTACTTTTGGAGCCACAACTACATCAAGTTCAACAGGTATGTTTTAAACAGCTGTTCTTGTCATTTTCTCATTTTTGCCATTATGTAGTGGACTAAGGAGATACTGTTTCATTAATATTTTACTTTGGAAGACCTGCAGGCTAAATACATAGAAGTAGAGAAAAATACTGAGGATTTATATTCAGCAGTGTTAATTTGGGCTCATTTTTCTTCAGTGTGGGAAATACAGTTTCGGAATGAACTGGCACCACAGTTGTTTTATGTAAAGGACAAACCTTAACTGGATTTCAATTTGTACAGGAGCTTTTCACCATGAGAATGGTAATTTCTTTCTTCAGTCACTGTTAGTCCAGTGTTTACAGTTAGAAGTCAATGAATTACAACTTCCCTGTTTTTGTGCTCCTATACCTAAAACTCTGAATTCCTGGAAATAATGTCAAGCTTTGCCAAGTCCTTCTCTCACAAGTGTATATAAATTGAGTACCTCAACATGCAATTAATGCAGCTTAAGGTTTCTACTAAGGAGCATGGCCAGTGCATGTTACTTTTCTAGGAATTTAGAAAAGACAGCAGTAAGAAATACAGAGTTTCTTCATGTCTCATGTTTGTTATTCCACTGCCTGAATTGCATGAACAAATGCATGACTCAAGACTAAATACACCAAATTATCTGTATTCCTATAGCCATGCAGGATGTTGGAAATAAGATTGAATCTGTAAGGGAAAGACTTAATCTAGTTTCATCTGATGGCTTAACTTTGTCAGTCACAAAAGTTTAATTTGCACACTTTTTTTTGTGGATCAGAAACAGAGAAAACAGTCCTAAATTACAACAACCAACAGATCATTTAAACTGATTACAAATTTCATTATATCTGCTTGCCATGCAGCTCAGACATTGGGCTGGTTCTTTGTTTATGATAGGTAGAGAATTACTCTGCTAAACCAAGTTTTTGAGATTACTGCAAAGTTGATCTGGCCTCCAGAAGGTGATAGTGGTAAACACTTAAACAGGGGAGGGGTGAAGTTGCTGACAAGAAAAGATACATGTTCTCCTAGTCCTAATAAATCAGGAGTTGTATTTTGCATGTCTGAAAAATCCAGTTTGAATGAATATTCCTTGCGTGTGGTAGAAACAGCTTTTAGTAAATACAGATTAAAACATACTGTTTGTAGGAATCTATCTGTACAACATGAAGAGGCAAGCAGTGCGTTTGAGATTTAATTTTGTGTGACTCTTATAAGCACAGTGTTTCTCATGTTGCTTAAAAGAAAATATGCAATTCCTGTTGTGGCTGAGGTAGTATCTGTTTTATATACTTACACAATTGGTTTGAAATTAAGATGAGTATTCAGGTACCAGACCTGAGGCTTGAGAACCTTTTGTTTTTAGATTCATTCTTGAGGGTGAGGGGGAAGGGGCCCATGCTGACATGCCTCTCTGTCCCCCAAGGTTCATCGTCTTCGTTTCTGTTTGGCTCTGGACCTCCAGCACCTGCTGCTGGCCCAGCCTTTGGCGCCAGTCAGCTACCAGCATTTGGCCCAAGCCCAGGCTCTGGCCAGCAAAACGCTCCAAGCTTTGGGTCGCTGTCAACAGCGTTGTTTTCTGCTGGCTCTCAGCCTGCTCCTTCTGCCTTCGGCTCGGTGACAAGCAGCACTCAGCCCTCTGTGTTCGGACAGCAGGCAGCCCATCAGCCAGCTTTTGGCTCTGTTACCCCCAGTGCTGGTGAGTGCCGACTATCCTCTTCCCTTTTGGTCTCAAAAATTATATATGTTTTATTTTATTTTTCATGAAGTGCACCATAAATTATATGGAGAAAGATGACTTTGGCTTTGCACATATATTTATTAAATATAGGAATTGCCCTCCATAAAAATAAGGGGTGTAGACTTGTCATTTATGTCCCAGTCCTGACTGTGGAAACACAATGTGCCACCGGTATCCAGCTTCACAGTAAGCCTTCTCCACAAGAGACTTAGCAGACATGGAGGTTGCAAGTCTACAACTAAATTTTGAGCTTTATTTTCTTTAGAAACCTAGTGATTAAAAGGAACTGTTGAAAACCATGGAGTAATCACTGGTAAGATTGTGCAAAACAAAAGAGCAGACACAGTGCAAAATTTTTGATTTGAGAATCAAATAAATCATTTTATTGTATAAAATACAGTCAGAATTGTTTAGGGTTTTTTTTTTAACATTTATGGGTTAAGACTGTATTAAGATCTTTTTACTAATGAAGTATAAAATGCCATGGGAAAGGGGCAGAGATTGAATCTTGTAACTTAAGAAAGACCTGTTCCATACTAGTAATAATTAAAAAACAGTGCCAGAATGTCTATTTGATATCACATCCAATACTGAAAGGGAAAAGCCTCCTTTTTTCCTCTCAGAAGTTTTACAAAATAGTAGCCATTAAAAGTAATCGCCATTTTTGTACTAATCAGTAGATTAGTACAAGCAGATTACTGCACAGCACGTTACACAGTTGGTCTTTCATTAATCAGGTAGCAGTTTAAAGGTAAAGTTCTCTCTGGATTTTCTGCATTAGTTATTAGTTTACTCTGATGATTTGAATGTTTGGGGCTTTTTCAGACAAGATGCTGTTAGCACATTAAAGGAAAGGAAGTCCCCAGATCCACTGCATGAACACAGGAAAGTTTACCTGAATATAAATTTACAATTTAAGATTTGATTAATCAACTTCAGTATGCACAGGTATAAATTAATTGGTGGCATAGAAGTTAGCAAACAAGTCAGTGTGCCAGCAGTATTACTTTAAAAATTCCTCAATCTGTAAATGGATTTATTCAATAAACTGTTCCTGTAGTAATCTGACACTTCTGGTGCATCCCCCCCACCAACTTTGTCATCTTGAGCAACCTGTAAAAAGAATAATCTTTAAAGGTAATGGGGAAGAACATAAGGATTTTGCTGGAAAAGATGAACTCAAATTTCAGCTTTCTTACTTCCGTCTGTTTCCACCACATCTTCCCAGGTTCTGTATTCCAGTTTGGAAGTAATACTACTAATTTCAGCTTTCCAAATAACCCAGGAGTATTCACTTTTGGTGCAAATCCTCCTGCATCAGCAGCTCCTGCACCACCTTCTGGCACTTCAGGATTTTCGTTCAACCAGGCTCCGACATTTACAGTGGGGTAAGAGACCATATCAGAATTTCCCTTGAGCTTCGGGTAATATCAGTGGACAGTGTTCAGCCTCTACTGCTGTTAAATCATGAGGTGTTCAGATGAACCTTGGTGTTTGAAACTAAATTTGGCATCCTTCCTTTTATTAGCCTGACTGGCTAAGTAAGCACCGCTATCTGTAAAGGAGCCTAGCTGTCAGGAATGTCACACATCAACACATGTGAGATTGTCTTGTTCTTGAAAGGTAGAACCCGTATCCAGCCATTATGCAGCTGCTTACCTTCTGAAAAAGAGAGATTTAATTGGTTTCTGGAACTCTCTTCCTCCTGTTCATCATTTGCTGCTTGTTGCCAGCTGGTAACTAGTGAGACAAGACTATGAAACAGTTGTTCTGGAATATCTACTCAGTGCTGCTACTGAATTTTCAGCTACACTGTCCTAAACTCTGAACTACTAATTTCTTTTAATAGGACTAATGGGAAAAATGTTTTCTCTGCCTCTGGATCTTCAGTTCCTGGTCGGAAGATAAAGACTGCAATTAGACGTAGAAAGTAAACGCCTGATCAGTAAAGCATCAAAAACATTGGAAGCAGCTACTATCCTGAATTGTTCAGCTTCTACCCTGACTGAATTGTTCAGCTACTATCCTGAAATGTTCAGCTATTACCCTGAATTGTTCAGTTACTGAGATTGTACCTCACGCTGGCTTGTCGGAAGTCAGATCTGCCTAAAGGAATATAAAACCTAGCTTTCCTGTCCTTCCCTCCCCTCTCCCCATTTACGTTTTTTTGGTAGCAAGTAAAGTTGGCAACAAGGCTGTTCTCAAGCAAAAGTCTCAAGTTACTTCTTTCACTGACTCGGCATGGTCTGGCTGTAGCCCTGAGTAGAGCCTGCACAGTGAATGGCTTGTCGATACCTCTTCATCCGCACCACTACGTGCGCTCATCCGCGTTTACTGACGCCTCGAAATTGTAATTATATCAGCGAGGGATGCTGTATAGAGTAGAGAATGTTGGTAATGAATGATTTCTATGCTGAGTTTGTGCTGGTGTATGTGTGAAGTGAGTGAGTTTGGGTGTATTGTGCACTAAAATTTTCTGATAGGGGAAGACTGATTAAAGGATGATCCATGCTAAGGACTTGTTAGATCTGTAGTTCTTCATTTAATAATTATATGCTATTTCTATATTTTCATTCTTACAGCCCTTTATCACCTGTCTCGCCTTGTTATTTTATTAAGAAATGTGTAAATACAATTTTGTTTCTCTATGTACTTTTTTGGCATAACAAATCTGTGAAATTGAAATTTTAATTTTGTGTGTTACAGCCATTTTTGTTTAGTACTGTCTCAGATTTTATGTAAATCCCATTATTCAAAGTTGCCTAAATCCATTTAGAAAATCTTTAAAATTGGGAATTCTTAAAGTAAGTTTATTGGCTTTTCTGATCCATTTTTGTTTGGACCAAAAACCAGTATTGTACAAAGTATTAAGTATATATTTTTATATTTACTGGAATGGACTGTGGTGACTTTGGATAATAAGGAAAAGTTTAATATTAAAGCCATGTTTATTACAGTATAATTAACATGTTAAACCATGGGATAAATGCCATCAATAAAAATTGCGAAATATTACCTGGCAATTTTAACTCTCTGTAAAGGCATCCCCCGCTCTAAGTGTATGAGGTGGTTCCCTTAGCCTGAGCAATGTCTCGTGCTTTCTTCAACCTCTGCTTTTTTGCATTGATTTTAGAGGATCTTAAATTTAAAAGTCTCCTCTTAGGATAGTTTTATTGTAGGCTGAAGCTTGGAGCAGCTTATCAATGTGTCAAGTGACTGCAGTTAATCTTCTGTAGTGCTATTAAAGAAACCCAACCTAATGTTTATAAACATTCACTACTGTTCTAACTGAAAAAGATTGGAAATGAGTAATAGGGAGTGGGGGTGCTGCTTCTGTAGCAGTTACAGGAACTTCTTGGAGAACAGACATTATTCCAGTAAAATCAGAGGAAATGCTGTTTATCTGGGGACCCACAGCTGCATTTGTACCAAGTCACAGCAGTCTGTCTCTGACTCAGACATGAATTCTTTCCTCAGCTAGAAGGGCTGAGAACTGCATCACTGTCGATGGTGTAAATGTCTTCAGAGGCACTGCTGGGGCCTTGGCTGGCACTTCTGCCATGCATCCCAGCACTGCTCCCTGCTCCTGCAGGTGCAAGCTGGTACAAGGTGAGATGCCTTTCAAGCACAAGCTGGACATGACAAGAGGTCAAAGGCCAACTACTCTTTTCAGGTGTAGGGCTCATCACTGTTTCTAGAAGAACTCGACTTTCAAAACACTCACACACTCTCACTGCTATTCAGGCAGGCAGATCATACCACTGTAGCCGTGAAAGGATTATATGCAATTACTGGTTTCCAGCTGTCTACGTGTGAAAAATGCCATAGATTTCCACTTTCTCTCCCTCAGCCCTAAATCACCTGCCAAGCACTTGTCTTTCAAGCAGAAACAAGCCACATCTGGGACACAGCTTGCATAAGAGACAAACTAAAAGCCAGGCAACAGCACAGTGTATACCTATTTCCATGGACAGGCTCTGTGTTCTTGCATTGTAATTGTTTTCTTTACCTGCTGTGGAAAGGGTTGCATTTTTCTGCAGGGTAGGAGAGACCTTCCCTTATACCTGAATTGGTAGTAATAAACTTTTAGCCGACAGTGTCACTTTTCCCTTCCTCCCCCATCCCCCTCCTTTTGAATCCTAGTTTTTAGGTCACTGCCAGAGAAAAGAGAGTAAAAGTTCTTGTTGTGAATAGGCAAAACTCACCCTAGAAAGGACTTTTAAGTTGGTTCTGCTACCTTTAGCTTTCATCAGGCTGATTGCTGTTCCTGACCTCAGTGCTTAAGTCTTTGAAAGAATGGAGCACAAGTCCTGTCAGGAGCAGATGAGGGAATTGGGGGTGTTTAGCCTGGAGAAAAGGAGGCTCAGGGTTGACCTTATTCTCTACAGCTTCCTGAAAGCAGGGTGTAGCTGGGGGTGTTGGGGGTGAGAAAGTTGGTATCTTATCCCAGGTGAGAAGTGGTAGGACAAAGAAATGGCCTCAGGTTGGTGTCAGGACGTTTAGACTGGATGTTGGGGGAAAAAAAAGAAATGGAAAGGGCTGTCAAGCATTGGAAGAGGCTTGAAGAGTAGCATCACCATCCCTGGCAGTAGTCAAAAAATATGATTGAGCAAGGGCTCTAAAAACAGTGTTCTAGCCAGACAACTCTTTTTTCCTTTACTTCAAAAATAAATATTTAAAAGTATTTATCTACAAAGTTAGTGACCTCATTCTGGAGACATAATGGATGGCAAAACGTCATTCTGCAACTATTAAGCACAGGATCTAGTCCTGAACCATCATTCCAAATGAAAAGTCAAATGCATGCACAATACAGTCATACATAGAAGAACACAACTTGTCAAACGAAAATACTGCAGCATACAAACAGATTACTGATTAAGTTATTACACCTGGAGACAATAGCAATAACCAAGCTCTCAAACATTTCTACTGCCAACCAAGCCCTTGTGCAAAACTGAAGGCAGGGTGAGAACCTCAGCCACTGAGTGGCATGTTAAGCCTAAGAGAGGAACATACAAAAACTTTTGAGTGAAGAGTTCCAAACTCTGACTTAAAGTTCAGTAAAACATTAATATTGCTTATATTAATTTCCTGAGATACTAATAAAATGAGAATAAATGAATCATCAAAGCAATATAGTCATGCAAAATACTAGGTTTCTTTATTCAGTATTTAAGTTATTCTGAATATACAAACAATTAGCCAGAATAATAAAGTGAAAATAAGCAGTATTTGTACTTCTGCAGATTTACACCCATAATATATTTCAGTTAATGTTTTCTGCATGCTCCTGAAACACATTCACTTCTGCTCTGCATTATATGCAAGAAATAGACAAGTGCTTTCTCTCCAAACAGAAGCAAAAAAGTTACCTTTCATTAGCATGGTCTGTACTGTTGATGGCTCCAGAATTATTTACACACACCAGATCACTAACACTGCAGTGTAACACACCCTTCCCAGAGGAAAAAGCAGCTATTGTTTCACTTCTTCATTAGCTTGGACAAGTGAAGTAAGTGACAGTGCTTGAGACAATCATGCAAAAAAACTTTTCACATCAATGTTGTGAGAAAATACTTAAAAGGTGAGGAAATATGATCTGTGAAGCAGTAATAAAAGACACTGATAATCACTGCTGATCTCTCTACATACATGGCAATTTAATTAACATCATTTGCCTTGTCATCTAATACTGCAGGTTTCTTCCCCCTTATCCTTTGACAGGCAACAGCCTGGAAAAGAACTGCATTTTCTAGTTACCTGCTAACATCCAAAACTGTAGGAGCAACATTTCTTTTAAGGTGGCATATTCCTAGGGATCTGATTTCCACAGACTGACAAACAGAACAGCTCCTTTTTGCAGTTAAAGCAGACAGTTTTTGTCTCATCAGTCAGAGATTAATACTCCTGGATTTAATACATATTTTCTCTCCCAAACTTCTTTGGCGTCTACGAAAATTCCAATACTTCAAAGGTACTTGCTGGCATCATACAGGAATCATACATTTTCTTTAGCTTCTGAATCAGTTCCTATTTAGTTAGGGTAAAAGATTCCAACAGACACCTCAATTTCAGTTCTGGGGTAGGTCTTTATTCACTGGGATTTGGAGGGGCTGTTCAGAACCAGTCCGGAAATCTCATTTTTTGGTTATCATCTGACTCCATTTCTTCTGACCACAATAGTTCCTGCTACAATATCATAGGCTGTTCTGTTGTGCTGGAAAAACAGCAGTGTAATGAACGCAGGAAAAAATGATGCAATAGAAAAATTCTTGATCAAAGCTCTTACTGTGGACCTGAAATCAGAATAGAACATTCAGTGCCTTACTTTCACTTTTCTGCTTACATTAGTAGTTAACTTCCAAGTTTAGCACCCAAGATTTGCAGAGCACAAAAGTTGAGCTCTAGAGGAGGTTTAACCACCTACCCTGAGAAATACTCCATGTGACTGAATAATTACCATTTTATCCTCAGATCACAGAATCTGACAATAGCTGTTGCAGTCTAATTATTGCAAAGGTCAACAACAAAGCAATGGTGAATTTCCTTCCAAATCACACGCTTTGGACACTGTTAACCTGAATGCAACGAGACTGAGCCAGGAGCACTTACGTTGTCATACTGACATTAGAAGATGGAATGACTAACACACGGCTGGGTGCAATAAGTACAGATGTTTCACATGTCACAACTCGCAGTCCAAGCAAGAATTTCCCTGGGGTTGCTCCACCTGCTCCCCAAATACAGATTATCTGTAAAAGAAAGGTTATTTTAATTCCACACACCACTGTGTTGTTGACAGGTCTCACAAATTTGGTTATCCTCAGAACTACGTGAATGTCATAAGCTTCAACATAATCCAAAACACCATTAAGAGAATTTACTTTATTGGCCAATGATTACATTATTTTTTAAAACCATTTCTTTAACTATTAATTACAGGAGTTAATGTTTATAAGTAGTTACCTCATAAAAGCAGACTAATAACCTGTAGATGAGAGCTACTATCATCATTTTCTGCAAATCTTCCATGGACGTATCTTCATCTATTTCTTCTATGATGTAATGCATGGCAAATTTAGAGATGTCCCTGTACAAAATAAAACCGAACTTTAAAACCATCCTCCTCCCAATACCAGTGTTACCCCTTTAATTCCAGAATTCACTCCCTCCATTTTGGTATTATAAGAGAACAAAAGCTCCTTTCCCTCTCTGATACTAAACAAGCCATTAAAATTCAGTACACTCAGTTTCATTCTGAGTTAATGCCTAGTTTGTTTTGTCTTTTTCATTAAGAAAAGATCATTCTTTATTACCACTTTTGCACAATGGTGTCCCTGGGTAGTGAGCTGCAGAATTGTTCTGAAAATTCTCACACTTCTTCGGAGGTAAACAGATTCTGCACATAATCATCTAACTTGATATAAATGGAAGGCATCCAAGTCTCCAAGTATCTTTTTACACAAACACTCAAGGAAGAAGAAAAAGGCACTCTTTATGAATGCAAGGGAGAAGCTGGCAGTCTCCCTAAGGAATCAAGGGAGCCCTATATCCTCCTCTGCATGATGAGGGCTCTCACCAGGGCTCCTCATTCTCATTCTTTACTGCTCACCATACTTGTCTGCAGGCACCTTGGTATGCTATAGGAAGATTTAAACATAAAGCAATTGAAACCTTAAGGGGTTTAGCCTAACAGAGGCTATGCAAAGCACCCATTTGGAGTTAATGGTGTATTTTCATAAGATAAACTCCACAGATTTAATATTCTTATCTGATACCTGGAATGGATATACTTGCAACACATTAAGGCATGAATTTTTCACTCATGCATCTAATTAAGGCTCACATAGAACTGTGTAGCCCCACTTTGAAACAGTCCATCTAATATTTGTGCTACTTGCCCTCCTTTTTATTCAGACTTAAGGACTGAAAAAACCCCAAAACAACCCAGTAATTAAAAAAACAGTGTAGCACGACCTGCATTTCCCTTCAATACAGCTTTGGCCTAAAGTGTCTTTCTTGAGCCTGTGAGGACCTATGTTTTTCATGACAATTCAGCCTAACCCCAAGCACACCTTGTCTCTCAAGCAGAAAACCCCCCACAACATTTCTCTGAAGTTCTCTGTAAGCCAACTGTCTCACAAAACTATTAATATTGAAAATGCTGTAAATTACTCTTTCATCACTTCACAGCACCCATATACACATAGTTGTTCCCCATCTTTCCTGTACTTCACTTTCTATCATTCTCCACCTACTAACAGCAAAATGGAAACACAAGATGTCAGGTTACAGGTGGTGGGATCTGGGCACTAAACAGAAATCAACATTTGGCATTTTAATTGCTGCTTATCTGAACAAAACCCAGCGATCATTTACACTGACATATTTATTGTTTTAGATGTGACCCTCTTCCACATCCTTTTCAAGGTGCAGGTGAAGGTGTCTGGAAGATGTTATCTGTACAGTGTCACTTTACAGTCATACAACATTTGGATGGTTCTTGAGCAGAAAGCCTGGGTTCCAAAATGTGTTTGTACAGTAGTGGAATTACCGACTACACCATGATCTCATCTCTTAATCAGACTGAAATATTTGATTACACCAACCCAAAGCAGAATAACTGAGTTAAGAAATAAGATATCTACAGTTAAAGAAGCAGTTAAAAAGGGAAGTGTTTGAAGTAAATTGCTACATCTGTGTACAAAAATGGGAAATGATGAATCTTTCAGTCTAATGTACGGTTGACACACACAATGCTTACTTGCACTTTTTAGAAACCCTATTTACATCCAGTGAAACCTACAATGTGGCAGCATTCCTAGCAACCAGGCTGTATTTTCAAAGTACATACATATCTGATCTGCTTGATCAGATTTTTTTGTGGGGGCTAGCATTGCTTAGGTCAGAAGTCTAAAACACAGCACCACAGAAGATGCTATACAGAAAATTAACTTAATCCAGCTAGATCTAGTACATATTAAAGGCTGTTTTAAAAGTTTGTCAATGTTTTTTCTTTGAAAATTATAAAGGACTTTTTAGTAAGCTTGGTATTCCCCCCCACTCCATAAACATGCAAGTCTGATCTTTCCTTAGCAGGGAGCTTGTAAGCCTACAGACCTGTACAAATTCTGTGTTTTCATCAGCTGACCCAAAATCAGGATGTATTTACAATGAAGTTAGCCTAGTGGTGCTTCTCAACTTCTGTCAGCTATTTAATGATTATGATATCATGCATAAACATACCATAAATACAACCTGACACCTCAAAGAGCATGAAAAGCTTAAAGCTGTATGTAACAAAGCTTTAAATTGTTCAACTTACTTTATTCCACTGAGGTGCATAATACTTAAAATGATGGTTGCCTTTATAAAGAACAGAATAAAAAAGTCCACCATCTCTGCTATGAACCTGTGTGCCAGTGAAGGGATAAGGAACTCCCGACCTGCAACAGAAATAGTTCACATTACCCGGATTTTACTGCACTAATACAGATTTAACACTAACATCTAAAGCACAACCCACATTAACCTCTCTCTACAAGAATATAATCAAGAGCTCTGCTCATATGTTCTTCAAGAAAACTTCTAAAAATGTATGCATAAAAAAGAATCTAAATTATTTAAGCTGAATCAGAAGAAGCTTCTTGAATAACTTTAACTGTTTCAGAACTGAGTGTCTCATAGTTAGGATCACAGGCAAAATCATACCCCGCTAAAGAACTGAAGTACATTGAAGATGCATCAGTTTTTGTGTTCTTTTGTTCAGAATAACCTCATAGAGAACACATTTATGTAAATCTGTGAGGTCAAATTAAAAAGAAAATTAGACCTACCATAATTTTTCTATCCCTCGGCACCAAGGCTTCCGTGTATACCACGTACCAGTTCTCAGAGTAAAACAGCCTATTTTATCTCCACTCAAATACAAACAGGAATGGATGAAAATATCAGTCATACTTGACAAAAACATTCCTACAGACTACTTATAATAAAACACAGCATACTGCTCTACCCCCAGCCAGAAAACATAGCATATTTCTCCTATTTAATTGGCCACAGGCAAATGGACACAAAGTAAGGAGTCACTCAAAAGCTTTTGTTGCTCAGGTGATTTAAGTAGAGAAAACATTGAAGAGTGTCTTAGTTTCCAAGAAATCGTGTTGCAAAATAATTTCATCTGGACCCAGCTACTCCTCCATTTTCCAAAGGACAAACAAGACCTTCCCATGAAACATGCAATGACCCACATCAAAACTTCACTTAGAAATGCCTTTCTACTACCAGATGGAACTGTGGAAACAGCGACTGGTTTTGTTGCTGCTTCTGAGAATACTTATACCCACACAGAGTAAGGACAAAAGAGGAAAAAAAATCACACCACTCTCTAGCCTCAAAAAACATCATCAAATTTCATTTAGAATAAGCCTCCCCAGTTCAGCTGCAGAGACTGAAGCTGCCAGCCATGGCCCCATGAGCTGTGAGAGCCAAGCCAAAAGCCCACAGCACTTTTAAATGGGTTAAGAAGGATCAGGCAGAGATCAGGTAAGAGCCAGTGCTTATTTAACATCTCTGAGTTTATATAGCTTCATTTCATATCTGCTGCACTGATCACTCTGCATTGATACTAGCAAGTAGCCTAGTTTTAGGTAGCAGGGGGGCCACAAAGATGGCTGCTGTGAGAAGCTGCTGGAAGTTTCCACCATGTCTGACAGAGCCAATGGCTGATGGCTCTAAACATGGGCACGCTGCTGGGCAAAACTGGGCCACTGAGGTCAGAGGCTGGTAACACCTCTGTGATGACATATTTAAGAAGAAAATCAAAACAAACTAATAGGTTTTGCTTCTACTTAAGAGAAAAGGAGGAGGTGAGAACATGTGAGGGAAACAACATGGTGACACCAAGGTCAGCAGAGAAGGAGAGGAGGAGGTGCTCCATGTCGAGATTCCTCTGCAGGCTGTGGTGAGACCATGGTGAAGCAGCTGTGCCCCTGCAGCCCACGGGGATCCATGGGAGATGCAGAGATCCATCAGCAGCCCGTGGGGAAGGTGCCCATGCCAGAGCAGGTGGATGCCTGGGGGTGGCTGTGATCCAGTGGGAGACCTGCTGGAGAGAGGGGACCTCTGCTTCCAGGCTGGAGCAGCCTGGCCTTTGAGAACTGCACCCCATGGAAAGAGAGACCCACGTTGCAGCAGTTTTGGGAGGACCGTGTGGATGTGGGAGGGACTCACATTTGCAGCAGGTGTGGTTTGGCTGCTACTCGTAAGAGTGGACCCACACCAGAGAAGTTCATGGAGAACTGTCTCCCGTGACAGGGACCCCAGAGTCTCACAGGGGGAGGACACCTCTCCCGGAGCAGTGGAAGAACTTGGTTATGAACTGACCCAAACCCCCATGCCCTGTCTCCCTGCACTGTCGGTGGGAAGGAAGGAGGGGCTGTGGCTGAAATGGTGTTTTACAGGCTTATTTTACTTCTCATTATCCTCCTCTGATTCTGTTAATAATAAATTTCACTTTGCAACTAAAGTTGAGCCTGTTTTTCCCTCGAAATATTCCTCCTGGTCCTTATTTCACTCACGAAGCCTTAACTTTATTTTTCTTTTTCTCTCCTTTGCCCAGCTGTGGCAGGAGGGTGAGGGAGCAACTCTGGTGGGTGCCTGGCATTGGGCCAGTGCTAAACCACATGTATAATACTAAAATGGATTCCACTGGCATTGTTAAAGCCTGTCCAAGTTCTCTGTTAAATTCTAATTAGAGATTCTTCAACTAAGTCAGGAGGGAATATAGCCAGTCTCCCAATCCTGGCTTGAGCACACAGCACCAGGTGAAAGCTTTCATTTGCTGTCAAAAGCAGCACATTTGTTGAAGTTGGTGGCAGAGAATGATTTATTCACCATTGAATAAATTAAATTAAATGTCTAAAGAAGCAGCTACATGGGGCTAGGAAAATAAGTATTCAAATTATGTTTAACTCCATCACATTAAGAAACCTTGGCAACCCTTAGACTCTTGGCAGATTTACACTGCAGTGATTTAAGATGTTCCTCATATGAGAAATCCACCCTTTTGCCAAGGGTTACTATTTATTCAGCAAGGTCAGCCAAATGCAACATTCATCTAGCTCAACGTCTCGGATCTTGCATACACACAATGCTTAACAGGGGTTTGCACCAGTCAGCCAGAGGGCAGCTGGGGCTTGGATGCACCTTTTGCCCTACTGTTCCCAGCGGATGAGCAGTAATCTCCTGCAGTAAGGCAGGGAAGGACCAGGCAAGGAAGTGTCTTAAATCATGGTGACTGTCCACAAAGAGCCTGCCACTGTCCAGGATCCTGTTAAATTCTGCTGCTCTGACACACACCTGCAGGCAGACTGAAGTGGCAGAGGTAGTTAACAACCCCACTTTTTGACATCCCAGTTTGAAATCTGCAACATTAACATAAACTGTCACTTATTTCAGCTTACATAAGCACACGGGCTGTAAATTGCACTGGCACAGGGACAGATACATGACCTGCCCTGCCTCGCCTCGCTGCTGCATGGGCAATAATCTACAGCAGGGAAGAAGGAGTCATAATCACTTTAGCTGTTCCAGATATATCCATCTGCAATCTGAAGCCGAAGCATCAGCGCAATGGTCTTTGTTTATAACTGTATTGTATCACTGCATCACATACCTACTCCGCTCAAGAAGGCCAAGTGTGTTGCCATAGCACGCAACATTCAGAATAACCATGTTTGGCAGCATGAAATGCTTATTCATGCCCTAAATAACCTTTAACATATGGAATTAGCTCCTGAAAAACAAGGTAAAATTCCAAAAATCATTTCAGCCTAGCCTTTGTCCAACCCTCCCTTTAATGACTGGTAATATAAGTTCATAAGCAAACTATATTAGGGCACAATTACAGAAAATACTATTCTGTGTCCTAACCATGCTTAAACAACACCTGCTTAAAAACGTAAGAAAGAAGCAAGCTCAGAGGCTAGGCTCCCTTCCCTTGAAAATAAGCAAAATGAATGAAAAACATCTTCCACACACATACAGCCACTAAGCTTATAAATAATGTCACAGATCGGCAATGTCGTACTTAGTCCTGCAGAGAGAAACGAGCTCTGGCTTTTTTCCAAAGCCCATCACCAGTGCTCTCCTCCACAATTCCCTACCATTGCTCACAGTGGTACGAACATTCAAGGAATGTGACCTAGGCACTCCTCGACTTGTGAGGAGTTGTTGCTGCTCCAGGTTTTACCACTCACGTGATCAGAGTGAGTTTGCTTTACTTCTGAAAAATATAAACAGAAGGCCTGCTGTGCACTGCCCTCAATGTTTACAGCTGCAACAGACGTTTGTTTATCTCGGGTCCCACTGGCTAAGCTTGTTCAATGTCAGCATGTTTTCATTTTTCTGCTTTGATTTGACAAAATGATTTTATTTAAGCACCAAGAGCTCACTGAAACAGGCAAAGTTAGTTTAGATTGCATTATCCAAACGGGCTACTTATAAAGCTAGATGAATTACAAGCCTGTGACCACAAGAATAAGTTCCACTGGAAAAAAATTCAACTCCTTCATATGCACGAAAACATCTTTACAAGCTCTGAAGCTGTCAGCTGTATATACAAGTCAATCCCCCCCAAACCTGCTTATGCATCAGGTTCTGGATTTACAACCTCGGCATTAGGGCTGTCACCATGTATCCAAACTTGTTTATGGACCAAGTTCTGGACTTACGACCTCAGTATTAGGGCTGTCACCCCGTGTCACAAGGCACAGCCACATGCCCGGGGCCGCAGCCAACGGACGCGCAGAGACTCCCAACGTCGCACACCCCCGGCTTCCCTCTCCAGATCCCGCTTCCCGGAGCTGCGGCTCTTCTCTTCCTCCCCAGGCCCAGCGGCTCAGCCCTGGCCCCCACTCACCCGCCGGCCGCCCCGTGTCCCTGGAGGCGCCGCTGCCGCTGGTGCTGGCGGCGCTGCCGGAGGCCGCCCTGGGCAGGGGGGACACCGCGCCCGCCGCTCCCGGCCAGGCTGGGGTGGCAGCGGCGGGGGCGCGGGGCCCCGTCCCGGAGGAGGCCGTGTGTGCCGGTGGCGGAGCGAAGAGGTAGAAGGGGCTGTAGTAGGCAGCGGCGGCGGGCGGGGGCGGCTGCACAGCGGCGGCGGCGGCGAGGAAGGCGGGTGGGCAGCCCTGCCAGCCCAGGTACCCGCAGTACGAGTCCCACAGCCACTGGTGTACGCGCCGCGCGTACTCCGCCGCGCTCAGCGGCTTCGTCCCGCCGCCCTCCGGAGGGGAACACGGCGGTGGTGAGCATGCGGCGTTGGCGTTGGCATTGGCGTTGGCTGCTTCCTCTCCGGCGGCGCTGCCGCCCCCCGCCATCGCCGCCGCTCCAGCGCCGGCCCGGCCGCGCTCCGCCACCTCCTCCATCGCGGCGGGCACTGAGCAATCACCGCGCGTGCGCCGGAGACGCGCCTCGCCTCTCCCACTTATCGCGACGGAGTGGGGGGGGAAGAGCCTGACAAGGAGCACATCGCGCCAGGAGAGAAACACGCTTCCCCCCCGCCCCCGCCAAGAGATGGTATCGCCGAGCGCTGAGGCACAGGCGGCTGCCTCTGACGTGCGAACGAAGACGACTCTGGAGCTCCTCGCGGTGCTGAGGTTCTGCGGTTTTGTTTTCCTGTATTAATGTTGTGGGGTTTTTTTTCTTCCTCTATCTCCCCCTTTTCATATTTTCCCCTATCATGTTCGTCTTCTGAAAAAAAAAATCCCAAAAAACAACCAACCTAACAAAACCCCACCCAAAACAAAAATAAACAAACAAGACTTCACAAACAAAACCACCACCACCAACAAACCACAAAAAATGCCAAAAAACCGCAGCCCACAGAGTTTTTTAGATTGGAAAAGACCTCTGTAATCGAGTCCTACCTATGACCGAACATCCCCCTGTCAAATAGACCATGGCACTGAGTGCCACCTCCCAGCTTTCCTCAAACACCTCCAGGCACAGTGGCTCCACCGCCTCCCTGGGCAGCCCATTCCAATGTCTAATCACCTTTTCTTGCGAAGAAATTCTTCCTAATGTCCAACCTGAGACTGTCCGGAGAAAAGGCCGACCCGCACCTGGCTGCAGCCTCCTTTCAGGTAGTTACCGAGAGCGATCAGGTCACCCCTGAGCCTCTGCCACGCTAAACGCCCTCAGCACCCTCAGCCGCTCCTCATAGCACTTGCTCCCCCTAAATGCTGAACAAGGAACCAGCAGCAAGTTTAAACACAGTTTTTCAAACTAACTTTTAGTCTTTAAGGTTTCTGTGTTCTGTTAAGCATCTCAACCAGACCAAGAGTTCTGTCTGACAGAGATGTTAACACAGCTCAATTCGGAATTAACAAGTAATACATACTGTGAACTTGGAACGTTTCCTGTGTTGAAGACAGCACACATCACAGTTGAACAAAACCAGAAGTTTCTCCTTCTCCCTGGTGAACTATTTTCCCATTTAACCTCAACTAATTTTAAAAAATGAAGTAATTTCATAAAATCATAGAATCATAGAATGGCCTGATTTGAAATGGACCTTAAAGATCCCTGCTCCATGGGCAGGGACAGCTTCCACTAGCCCAGGTGGCTACCAAACCCCATCCAACCTGGCCTTCAACACTTCCAGGGGTGGGGCATCCACAGCTTCTCTGGGCAACCTGTTCCACTGCCTCACCACTCTCACAGTAAAGAATTTTTCCTGTGTATCTAACACAAATTTCCACTCTTTCAGTCCTAGAAGTTTGTGTGGAGCGAGTCTGTAACGCAAGCGAGCTGAGATGAATTGCCTAAGTGATTATCAAATAGTGACCCATACGATATTATGCAGTTATGTAAGGTGCTGGCACTCACTATGTAGCTATGGTTTTAATTACATTGGCATGTTTTGTAACATAGACCTTGGTGAAATCAATATGGGTAAATGTCTAGGGAAACACAGCAAGTTTTAGCATGATTAGGAAGGAAGAAAGGAGGGAAGATAGATGTGTGTATAGAGGAAAACATGGTTTTAAATCATCTATTAATTCCTAATAGAAAGACTATTTTGGAAAACTGAAAATAAATGTAAGGTAACAAGACTTCTTTCCCTACAATATTTCACTTCTTCCTTCATCAGTTACAGTCTATTTAATTTTTTTAAAATTTGATTTTTACCTTCAGGACCAAGGAGTGTCTAGCTCTTCTTTTTTTAAAGTTTTGTTTTATTTTTTTTTTTAAAGTTTTTTTTTGTTTGTTTGGGTTTTTTTTTTGGTCCCTGTGGCCACAGGTTTTGAAAGCCAGATCAGATCTTAAAGTACAATTACAAGATTTCAGAGACTTCATATAATGCTGCCAGTCACATGTAAGTTTTAGGCTCACCAGCAGCAGCATTACATGGGCATAACCATAGTTAGAACTCCCTATGGGATTATTCAGTATATTCAAGGTGAAACAGAATCACAGACAGCAGAGAGCAGGGGGCTAGCACATAACAATGTAATGTTTCCTCATGCCCAAATTTTTCAGTTATTAGTTTTATTCTTCTGCTTAAAAAAACCCCAAAAAAACCAAAAAACCAAAAAACCCAAAATACACAACCGACCCACAAATTTTGTGAGCATTCAGATTTTTTTTCTTCTGGGATGCATATGACAGAGATGCTGTGACAACATGGCTTGCCAGTGGTGAGAAACTCACAGCTTAGGCTTTTGATGACACAGGGTCTTGTTTCATTGCTGTGTCAGATTGCCACAAGTATTTATAGTCTTCTGCAGCATGGATTCCTTGCTACATTGCTTTCTCTTGTGGGTGGGCAGCTCATTGTACCAGCTGATGAAAGCAAGTAGTTGAATGCCTTGGCAGTTAAACATCCTCTTCCCTAGAAATGAGATTTAGGCAAGAGGAAATGTTTTGAACCAGATCAAAAAAAGGAGGGAGGTAAGCACCTAAAGCTGGTATCATAATAGTTAAGGTTTAAGGGGAATCTGGAATCTCACCTTAAGCTCTTTACGTGTAGGTAATGCTGAAAAACCTGATCAGTCACTCTTGAGTGGGGAATACTTCATGGTCAATAGGAGGTAATCAAACACTGGTGTGGTCTAAATCTGGCTGTTGTACAGAGCTACAGACATTGTACCTTTGCTCATTTTTGATATGCCTTCCAGCATCTTGTTTTCAAGGGTTTTAAACCACTTTTAAAACTGAGGAATCACCGAAGCATTGAAGTTCAGTTCTTTCCTTTGCTCAGGGGATAACAGATCACATCTCCTGCATCATGCTGAAATATTCTAATAATAGGAGCTCTTCTAAAGAGTCCTTGGATGAGAGTTGTTGGACATTAATCAACAACAAGCTCTTGTCATTGCAAAGTGGTTAATTATTGTTGGGCCCAGCAGCTACAATTCATGCCATTTAGACATTTGTATCTGGTATTTACGCTCATGTACAGAGTGAAATTAAATGAAAGTGATGGTTAAAGAGATTCTTCATCACTGAAACTATACAGAGTCACCAAAGAGTGAGAACCTTCCCCCTTGTTGGGGCAAGCAGCCAGATACAGAACTTGAAATTTGATTCAAAAAACATATGTATGCATTTACATAAATATAATGTAAAATGTTATACATTTAGTGTGGAAAATGGTACGACTTTCTCCCAAATTAAATTAATTTAGCATTTCACTCTGAAACTGATCTGTCTCATCCATCTAAGGAACTTGAAGGAGAGATTGGCTCTAAAGCCTTACACAGTTGACTGAGGCGACTTCTTTCTAACAGATGCAACTTCAAGTGGAATACAGAGAAAACAGAATCCTTGTGGTCACAGTTGATCAACTGGTCATAGCAAATCAGCTGGAGAAAAAAAACAAGAAACTTTTCCACTCTTATCTTAGGGTACACAAGTTTTTTGTGTGGTTGCCTGTTTATTAGTACTTTCTGGTTTAGAAGTTGTGCTTAAACACCTTTATTTGCCTTTTACCTTGGCCTTGGTTGAAGGAAGAATAACAACAAAACAGCTTTACTCAGGAACGTGGCACTGGGAAGCCTTACTGGTTACCTAATCCCTTCTCTGTCGCATTCCCTTCTCTTCCCAGGGAGGAAATGTGGTGGTGCCTCTGTTGAAGTGGCACTGGGACTGTGGCTTTGAAGAGTAAGAGTCTTCGGTGGTCAGTGGTGATCAGGTAGGGTCCTCAGCATGCAGCAAGACCTAGGGAAGAAGGGGTAAACCTAGGAAGTCATCACTGAGTTTTGGGTGGTGGAGTAAGGAATGTTCTCTTGGCACACAAAAAGATTTTTCAGCGTTATTTCAACCATGAAGACAGAGCAGGTTCTTGTTTTCTGGTAGTCAGAACATTCCTTGGGGAACATTATGATTTTTATCTAATAAGAGGGGGATTTTATCATAAGCCAGGGGCCTGTTTATAGGCGTCTTCAGAGAGCAGTAGCTACTTCTGGGCAGTATTTTCACAGCAGTTGGGTTCAGATCACCTCCAGAAGGGAAACTCAATCTGTTTTGTATGTTCTCGATAACTACTGTGGCTGCTAGCATATTGTGCAATTGACTGAACCTTACCTCCATTTGTCTGGAAGCTTCCAAATTTTAGAAGGAGCCCAGTTGAACAGCTCATCAGGAGAATGCACTAAGGGTGCACACTGAATTGAGCCCCTGAAGCATTCCAAATGGCCAAATGTTTGATCTCTAGGAAAAATGTGAAGGCATAGGGTGATGAACACATAGTGCAGTAGCATTGAAGGAACTCCCGCAGATCCAGATACATTGAGGATTCAGGAAACAGTAAGAACAAAAATGATTTTTCTGCAAAATAACTATGGCACAGGGAAGCCTTAGCAATTAGCCTAATTCTCTAGCACATGGAAAAGATTTCTGGTTTTCAAACACAGACTTGAAATTACTTACTCCTTTATCTCCAATGGCTCTGTTAAATATTACTTTTAAGTTCAATGAAGTATTTTTAAAATGGAGATATGCTTAGCAGTGTTTAAAAAAAAAGGGAAAAACAACCCAAAAGGTCTATTTAATAATTGGTAACAAGTAGTTATTTTTTATTCTTCCTCGTTCATCCCACTCAAACCTTTACCTTTTACCGAGATGATAATTTCAAGATCAAAATAATATTAAGTGTTTCTACAGTGACTTTTAGAGGGCAGTATTCCCCAGCTCTGTGGCAAACAGCATTCACGCCCTTTGTAAACGCTGCAGTCCCGCAGGCTGTCATTAAAAGCTTGCGAAGGCCTAGCTTCGGCTGTTTCCTGCCATCTGGTGGGTACTTAAAGTCACTACCTCGATTCTTCTAATTTCCATGGAATCTTAGTAACCAATATTCTAAACAACTAAGCGAGTATCACAGAACACAGAAGGGCTGAGGTTGGCAGGGACCTCTGGAGTCTGCCTGGCCCCTGCCCAAGCAGGGCCTCCTAGAGCTGGTTGTGCAAGACCATGTCCATGGGACTTGTGAATTCTCCAAGGATGGAGACTCCATTGCCTCTCTGAGCCACATGTGTTAGTGTTGGTCACTTGCACCTGAAAATAGCTTCCTGATGGACAGAGGGAATCTCCTGTTTCAGTGCGTGCCCATTGTCTCTGGTCCTGTCAGTGGGCACCCCTGACGAGAGTCTGGCTCCCTCCTCTTTGCACTCTATTCTATTTAAGAAAGTTTGACATCCATTGAAACTTTTAATAGAAAAAAAAGCTCTTTATGTTTAGACAAATTAAAAAACTCACCTTCCCTTTTACATGTATTTTACTGGGTGATTGACAGCATCTCTACTAGTGAATATTTGACCCATGCAGGTTTATAGAAATGAACTGGCTAATTACACCATACACATTTTTTCCATATCAATATATGAACCAAATTCTCTGTTTTCTGTTTTGGCAGTGGCACTGACTTCAGGGCGTGACCACAGTATTAGTGCAGTGTAACGCAGAAATCAAGGGGTATATCTTGTGTGACAGCACACAGTTTAAAAAAAAAAGATTGATGAGACCTTAGAGATGCTCAGCATTTAGCAGTTCATTCCTTGCTGGAATCAACCATGAAACACAGATCAATCTTGCTGCTGAAAACTTGGTCGTTGCAAGTGCTCATGGTTGAGATGACTCATCAAATGACTCTTCTGTAGTTTGTTGGCTATTTGTATTCTTAAGATAAACTTGATTTTTCACACAATGAGTTTTTAATCTTTAATTCTACACAAATTCATGTAAAGTAGAAGCAGAACTTTGTTGATTTAGCACTCCTTTTTAATTTTGAATTTAATTAGAGGTTGCAGGGAAAGAATGGTCCAATCTACTGGAAATGTATGACAAGTATTTTTTATGATTACCAAACTGAACTGACAAAAGGTGGTTACAGATTTGTTGTTGTTATGTGGTTGACTAAGAGTGCTGGATATAATCTATTTTTGAAGTCTCTCCTATTTTTCTGGTGTCCAGTAGTGCATTGACTTGGTATCCTTTTCTTCAGTTGAAGCAATTGCCTTTGGTCTGTCCATGCAAGGCCTTCTTCCTTTTCTTTTAAACTTCTGCCCTCTGACAAAGCTCTGAGGTGTGCTCAGACTGTCAGGCACATGCTGTTACTTCACAGGACCTTTTCCTGCTAAGAAACTAGTCAAAGCAATGTACCTGAGTCTTGCCCATTGCAGGACAATGAATGTTAAGGTGAAGGTTTATCCATGAAGGAGTTTGCCTTCAAACGTTTAAAGAAGAATCAGAACAGCCTTCATGGACTTTGTACTTGATGGAAGAGTTAAATCTCTTAGAGGAACTATAAGAATTTGCCTGTGTAGTGATTCAGGGCTGTCTTGCTGCTTTCTGTTTATCATCAGGATTTGATACTTGGTTTGTGTCTTACCTCCAAAGCAGTAAATGGCATCCTGCTGCTGCATAATGCCTTGTCCCCTCTTTGATGCTATATGAAAGAAAGAGTCAGTATCTCAGGCCAGAATCTCCAGAAGGAGATTATTTTGTGGAATACGTTATGATTATGATTTAAGGATTAAACAACCCTTCAACAATCCTTTTATCATGACAAGTATGTGATGCCCATTTTTCAGAGATGAGGCACATCCAAGTGATATATGGAGTGGACCATCTGTGATTGAAGCCATATAGAGAAACGACAGGAAAAAGAGAAGGCAAACCGTACCAACTTGCACAACATCAGTATCATCTCCTTAGACATAATCTCTGGAAGATACAGGTGTACCTAGAACGGAGAATCATGAAAACCTCAACTTGCTGGCTGTCACCAAAGTTATGTGCATGACACTTCAGGTTTATCTGATGGCATGCAGAATATACTCTACTCACTGTCAGGTGGATTATGACAGCAAAAGTGGTAATATTTTAGTGAAATGGGAGGAGGAGCTATTTTTTCCCACTCCAGCTTTTGAAATGGGTTTAAGGAACAGAAAGCCTATAGGACTAACAATGCAATAGGTTAAGCTCTGAACAACTTTGTTTTTAAACAATTACATTTTCCTTTTTATTTCATAAGAAGTTTACTGTTGAAAAAATTATATATATTAAAGCAAACACATTATACACATAGGTTAAACATCAGATAGCAAAACCGTAAGGAATGAGCACTACTGGTTGTATTGTATAGGGTTTACAATCAAAGATATACTTAAAAACCCTTAAGAGTTAATGTACTTTCAAGGTAAGTTAGGCACAAAATTTAGCTTGTAACTAGCTCTGCAAGCATCTTACTATGATTTCACTGATACACAGTATTACAAGTGATCAAAAACATAAACTGACTTTTAAAACTGTTTAAGTTTTATTCGTACTATGTGCTGAAATAGTACAAATGTATACAGTACTCCACCTTTGTTAAAAAAAAGCATAGGGACTGTAAAGTAGAGTCAAAGAGCTAAACAGGAAATTACCCCTTTATTTGGGCTCAGAATTAGTGTGGCATAAATCTATGGCTTTGCTTTGTGTATGTATTTGAAACTGAGTAAGTTCTACAAATGTGGGGAAAAAAACCCCAGGATGATACTTTTAATGAACAGGATGAGTTACAATACAAATATTTAAACAAATTTTATTAGTAAGGGAAACTAGCTGGTATCAGATGTGTCTGTCTTCCTTGCTTTTCTGTGTAAGATGCAGGATAAAATGTGAAATTTTAAAAAGCGAGTTTGTGTCACCCAAAAAAAAAAAAAAAAGGGAAAAAAAGAAATCCAAGGAGTAAAGGAGTAAAAAAACCTTTAAGTAATTTCCTGCAATGTTTTAGCATTGATGAGGCCCTAGCTTATAAAGAATTACTAATTTGCAAGAAATGAGAGGGCAACAGCAAGTCTGTGAACCATAATAAAATCTTACTCCACAGAAAACTGTGGGATCTTCTAAATATCCATATTAGAAACATTTCTGATTAAATTACCAGATTTTTTTTTCATTTTCAGTTAGCAAAATGTATTACTGTGGTGAAAGTTGTCCTTTCTTGCTTGTTTGAAATGAAACACATTATGACTGCCACAGAACTGCAAGAAACTGTGTATTTTCTACAGGCACATTTTTACTGCATCATACAGGAATTGCTTAATAGGTAAAAATAAACACTGTAAAGTCTTAATGCTGTTTTTGATTAGCAGAAATACAAAAAGGAATGCACTGAAGCAAGATGATAAAAAAAGTGTATCATGCAGTATGTTGGCTTAATGTATACAGAATTTCAAACCAATCATGTGACTGGAGGGGAGAGGTTTAACCTATTGCATTCCCATTCAGAATTAAAATTGTATGTGAAGGCAAACTGTGTGGAGACGTGACCAGGACCAGGATGTCTAACAAAAGGGTGCCAGATATGTTATTGTTCCTAGCATGCAGAGCTAATGCTTGAAGGCCTATGACAGCAGCATGAACTCCCGCTACTTCTAGCTCTTTACATTACTGCTTTGTGTGTGCTGGCCGCAGTCTGGCCGGGGTCAGCAAGTGCTCTGTGGCATGAGGAAGTTAACCCACAATCTCTGCAGGTTCAGTGACCAACTTAGATCCATCCCATGCTGTCTTGAACTGTTCAGGAACCGGAAATTCTTTCTGGTAGGAAACAAAAGCAACAATGATGGTTAAACAAACAGGGGATATCTCATGAAAACTGGTGGAATACTATTACTTCTACATGACTGCGAAAGCATTGATAGCTCAGACATGCCAGGATTACAGAGAAGCCTTCTTCATTACCCTAGGAAGCTATTTTACAATGCCACACAGGAAAAAGCCTGATTGCTACCCAGTTTTAAATAGCCTTGGTATGGTACTACTTTGCAATAATCTCTCTCACACCATTATATGCATCAACTAAGCAAATAAGCCTCATGTTAGAAATTACTTCAGATTCCATCAGTGTCTGGGTTGGAAGACAGTAGAGAGGATTTTAGATGCAGAGATTAAGCCAGGAGTCTAATTTTAAGGACAAAAGCAATACTGTAATATAGAAGAATAAAATAAAATAAAAAATGCCAATCATTTTAATTGAGATACGCTTCAAAATAGTCAGCACCCTTTGTGGGGTACACAAAACGAAGCACAATATCAAAGAAAGTGCCCTTCTATTCTGCAAATTCAGTGAAATGATGGGGGACATTTTTAAGTATTTCTCTGTACCCAGTAAACAAAAAATTACGTGAAGAGAAGGGTTTTTTGTTTAGACCTCAAAGAGATGTTTTCGTAGCCAGTAATTTCTGATGTTATGGTGATTTTGAGGTGAGACTGAACAAAAGGACTCTTTTTTAAAAAGAATTAAGTGAATATGCGCCCACTAAAATTGTTCCCTTTTTGCTTGTCTAAAACCAGGCATCCAGCAGGCACTTTTGGAAATGTGAAGCACAAAAGTTCGCATTACACATTTTATTTTATAAAGACTAAACCCCTGTACTAAATTCCAGCCCAAAAGACTAACAATAAATTTAAGTTCTGTCTATGGTCATGCACTGCAATTTCAACTCTGCTTTGCTGACAACACCAGGGAACTATTACAAGCACTCTTTGCCTGCTTGTGTGTGAAGTGACAGAGCATGACTTTACCAGGAATGCTACTGTGCTCAGTATGAAAATTTTTACTAGAACGGGAAAGGAACTGGAAAAATGCACCAGTTTAAGTAGCTTTTAAGGACATATGTTGAAAATAGTACAAAGTACTACAGCTGCTACCCATGTATCAATAGCTTTAGAAAAAACAAGTATATTATACCGTATGGTTTCACCTGTAGTAGTATTATATTTATCTTAGTTTTAGCCTCATCATCTTCAGACTTAAGTGCTCTTCTGTGAATAATCTCTTTGGGAGATTATGTTTACATATAAAAAAAAAGAAGATCAAATGGACAGAACATGAAGCCATTATCCATCAGAATGGAAAGAGAGGACATAATTCTGATCTCTGAAATTACTTTGTGCCCCAGAAAATAAAGAATTCTTCCTCCCGAGATACAGGCACATAGAAATTAAATTGTTTTGGATCATTTTTTGGTGACATAATATGTGTGTTACATCAGTTTCTTTCCTAGCAGCTTAAGTGCTCTTAACTGCCAGGACTAGTATGGAACAGAAAGGAAATTTTAAAAAATATCTCACTCACATAATCACCATCTTGGGGGATGAGAATGTTCATCTCGGATGACTTGGCACTCACAATCTCACAATCCAATGACTCCTCGCTGAGGTAGATGTGGCAGCCTTCTGTTTTGTTAATAGAAATGGTTGGCACTTTCCCCATCACCTGCAAAATAAAATCTATGTAACATCCAATTCTAAAATGCAAACAGAGATGCTGTTAATAAAATACTCATTGCCTTCTAGGTCTAATTTTAACCACCAGCATCACTTGCCTGCGTGATGCTTTGATTTGATTTGTTGGACACTGAAAATTCTTGGTGGTGGTAACAAAGACCTATACACAACAGCAAACCTGTAATATATAGCAAGCTTATAATATATAGTTTGATGACAGTACTTCTCTGATTCTCTCTAATTTCAGTGATACTTTTGTGCTGATATTTAGGCAATGTTCCCTCTGTTCATCAGTGAGTATTGGCTAAGAAGTCAAACATGTCAACTTAACCCAGTAAGGGCAAAGGAAAGACCCCAGCATAAAGTAGTACAACAAGGGATTTGTAATACACTCTGGAGACTTCAAAACTCTTGCAGCATGCAACAGGAAAGGGTTTTTATCATCTTCAGGCAAGCTATATTTCTAAATATGTACTAAGATGAATTTAATTAAATCTCTAAAACTATTTTGTATGTCTCTTTAAGAGCGAGCACAAGATTTACTTGAGGTGAGGAAGGGAAATCTTCTCTTGTTTACAATTTTACAGATTGAAAGATTTCTTCATGGCTAACAGTCTGACTCACTGGTTGTCAGTTAAAATTCCTGCTCCTGCCCTCTCTAGCAAGTATGGCAATATACTCTGGACATCAAAACTCCAGAGATTATCCTAAGCCATAGAACAGTGACACCATGTGACAGAGATGTACTCATTAATGAGAGTGTCTCCCATCACTTAATTAAAGAATATCTTTCAACTTCAGTTCCTTAAATGTGGCAGTAAACCAATTGGCCTGTCCTCTTGGATCCCACCCTTATCCTGAAGTCTGAGCTACGCAGTGGATCAATGCATCTTCAAGTTCCTCTTCTTAAATGGGTTCTTACGCAATGGAGTACAGAAGGAAGGAGTGTTTGAAAATTTTTGCAAATATCTGGCAAGAAAAAAGATACCACTGGGATAAAGGAGAGACAAGCAATATGGCACTGAAGTCACTACAGCAAAATCTGTAGGATTCATTTACTGAAATCTGTTGCATTAACATATCATGCATTTGGACATTATGAACTCAGGTCTTCAAATTACTGAGAAAACAGAGATGCTTAGCACTTGGCATAAGCCAGTCCTGTGGGAGCTGCCTGATTCGAGCAGCATACAGCATATAACCAGACCCTGCCTTCTTAAGTGGATTCCCACTCTGCTCCATGACATTCATAGAAGCCTTATGCAATATTCATAGAACATGCTTAATTTTGATTCTAAGAATTTTGATTCTTATAAAAGGTAATTCCACTTTATTTGAGTATTAGCAAGCTGGGATTTTGCTATTTATTACATACAAAATTTTCAGCTTTCATGAATAGTTTAAGAGGTAATGATTAAAAATAATATCATTATTTTAACATTGCTCAAATAAGTGCCTGGGATCCTTAACTAACTGCTTCCTCTGCTCTAAAGACATGTAGTGATCATGAATAAAACTGATTGTTACAGTTCAGAAAATAATGCACAGCTGGTAGCAATGTCAGTCACTTGCATAAGGTTCAAAATATAAAAAAACCCATCTTGCTCTTATTCCCTGTGGTGGCTGTGACCATTATTTCTGAAGCATGGAGCAGGACTGCCTATATTTAATGTCATACAGCAGGCACAGCCTCTTAAGCAAAAGATCTCACTTTGAAGAGTGTCAGTTTAATATAATAATTAACATTTCTTTTTCACTTTAAATAATATGTCCTGGAGTCCCTTCTTGAGACTACACTGTGTGTGTCAGACACAGTCCAGTATTAGAGAAGGTAGTTAGACCTCTTTGGAACAGGATAACTGAAGTGCTGAAAATATCAGGTAGACTGTGCATTTTGAGCAGGACAAGTGTCTCCAGTAGAGAGGGTAATGTATAGGTTTAAAATACGTGTGTTTTCTTTTCATGAGAATCACAAGGAAGATGATCTCTGATTAAGCTTTTTGAAGGCAAATAAGTACATTACTTAGTTATATAAAGTGTCACATCACTGGCCAGGGAGATTTTTTGAAATCCCAGCACCTACTTTTACTTTATAGCATTTAGTTGTCCTACAGTCTATTTGAACATTTCCATTGAGAGGATAAAAAAGAAAAAAAATCTTGTGCACTTAGAAATCAATTAGCTAATTGCTAGAATTTCTTCTGTAAGCACCGCTGAACTTTCAAGTGCTGGGAGTTGCTTAGCATGAAAGCAAACAGATCGGGGACAGAAGTAACAGTTCTGCCAGTGTACAGACCTCTCAGCTTCACCAGAACCAGAAGGCACTGGGCTAGGAGGTTTGTTCAGTGATAGTAAATAGTTTTCACAAGCATTTTCTAAAAACATTAGCAGAATTTAGAGCATATGAAGATCAATTTGGATACTTCTTACTTTTGTTGTGCTCTGTGAGTTTTTAAAATCTCTTGTAACTACATGTTGGGCTTTTTTCCCCCACTTGTTCTAGGTCTGTCTTCATCTCTCAATTAGATATTTACCTGAATCTGAATATCCCTGGAGTTGATCACTTCCACGATTCCCACAACATTGTCAAACACAAGGCCAAACTTTTTACAGTTGTCTAAAATAAAAGCAATCATAAATAAGAAAGGCAAGACAAAAGCAAATACATGCACACCTGCTACATTAACTATGAAAATTCCCAGTCCTGCAGTGTATAGCTGAGTGACTTTACTCTTGTAATCAATCATTAAAGTGGATGGAATGATTCAGATGCATTATTAATCACATAAGTCAGTTTTTTCAAGATTGTCACTTGAAGCGTAGCTGAGCTACCCACTCACCAATAGTAATCGAGTTGATTTTTCCTTTTATCTGAAGTGTAGATTTGTTACACTTAAAAATATAGGCCACTTGCTTGAGTTCAGTGTTGTTAATGACCAGGTCATTCTTATCCTCTTGATATTCCTATTTCAAAAGAAAGTTTATTTAATTGGTTGTCTTTAACTGACAGTCTTTAGCTAACAGTCAGACAGAGTTTTAGTACAATTTATCCTCGAGTGATTGCATCTTCAGTTACAACAGAGCAATATCCTTCCTGTGGCTTAAATCCTAATCTGCTTGGTGACCAGATAGCGCACCTAACTGACCCTTAGATGACACTGTATCTTTTAGAGCTGAAGAAGTTAGCACAGACAGTGATAAAATCCATTAATTTTGCATTGAAGTTGTTATACTCACCACAATTTAAAAAGGCACTCACAAAACTGCTGTTTGGCTCCCATCTGATTCAGACTGATGAACAGAGCAAGTTTTCCTTCCCCAAGTGTTATATAACGTTTCATATGGCATATTGTGAATACATACAGACATTATGCCATATACAATAATGGAGTAACAGGCAAAGAAACTTCCTTTCACTAGGCTTAAAAAGAATAATTACACTCCATGGACGTCCAGGAAAGGCTAGGGATCCACAGTGAAAGTTCCATGTAGTAGAACCATAACAACATAACACAGGCAAACAGTGACTGCACCTTATGCAAACTGGACTCCACTGTAATATACACTGACTGTGTATATAACCTTCTGCATGACTAAACTGCATATTCTTTCTGCTCTCTCTTAACCAACACAGTCACATCAATTTTCATTCATAGATTCTTTGGTATATGCCTACATAAATTAACACCCAAACTTTAAACAAATCTCCTTTTTCCACCTATAGACTGGGCAAAAGAAAAACACTCCTCTACTTTTAAGCACAGAAGACATGCTTGCATTGGAATGGGCAATGAAAGATAAATGTATAATTCCACTGGTTAGGAAAACTGGAGAGAGTGATCCATGATAACTGTTCTCTCTCATTCCCAGGAATGGCCTGCAAAAAGGGATTTTAATTGATGTTCTCTACTGGTCTTGTTGCTGGGGCATTGTCTGATTTTGCAAGGAATTTATATGCTGGTTCTGATGTTCTCCAGTGAGATGAATTAATAAGTGATTCTCAGAGACAAATGAATTAACTTAAGATCCTACGGAACAGTAAAAGTTGAACTGTAGCAATGCAGAGAAATGGAGGACTCAGCCCATTTTAGTTGCAACTTTATTTTGTTGCATGTTAATAACAGACCAGATGTTTCAGTGCTCCTCCTGGTTTGCAATGTGCAAGGTGCAATTCAGAGGTGTGACTGGAACTCACCACTCTCCACTTCTTTCCCTCTAGCTCCAAGACAGGGGGGTGGTTCTGCTGTGGGGAATTCTTGGGAGAGGTAGGACTTGGAGTATGGCTTTTTGTTGGAGAACGAACAGGTGGACCTTGGGCACGTAGGCTGGGGTTCTTGTGAGTCTTCTGGTCATCAGAGACATGTCGAAGCCCTGAAAAACCCAAAAAAACCAAGGGTGCTTGTGAAAGAGAGTCTTATTTTCCAATCCTAAAAGTGCTCATATTGAAGCATGAAAAGTTTGTTTGTAGTTGTGTTATGTTATTCTCTGAAATTATTTTTTTTTTTTAATTTCCTCAAGGTTTACCTGGATAATGACCTAAAATGTAACTGCTGACATACTATTAGCAGATCATATAAAAAGTCTTCTACTGTGGATGGGCCCTTAGTATCTTCAACAGAAAATCCCACAATGTCTTCTAGGTCCCTCTCTGTCTGCAGCATGCTCTGAGAGCTTGTTGTATCATGTTTTTCCATCCGTAAAACAGAGTTTCTTTTTCTAATTTATGACAATATTTGATCTATCCCTGTAGCATTAAATGCAAATATATCAATCATATGTATTTAAATTCACAGATATATACTTAAATTACAACTGTTCAATATTAATACAAAAAGCTTTATTTCACTTGACATGTAAGACAGGTTTTACACTCAATGTGAGTCAGAAAGAGGGATAAAACTTTATTGCAATTGCAACTTAAGAGGTTGATCAGCTACTGAGGGCTGAAGACAACTAGCTTGGCTGCCTTAAAATTAAAAGGATACCTCTAAATAGTGTGAACGTCAGGTATACTGAATTTATTTGGGTGCTGTGGCTTCTAAAGGAGGTTTTGGTATGCAGCCTTCTCCATCGAACCATTGCAAGCCTCGGAAGGATCTGAGCTGCTAGAATGGAACTTAAAAATTCTGTGAAAGGTTAATACATGTAACAGCTCTTGATGTAGTTTGACTCCTGGATCACAATTCGATTTCTTTTCCCCTGACCTTTGGTAATTGCCTCTCCCTGGTTAAGCTGTGCAAAGAGGGCTGAGCGAGATGCAGTTCCTTCGTCCTTTGCGGTTTCCGTATCGAAGATGGGGGGCGGTCCCGGGGGCGGCGGTGGCGGAGGTGGCGGGGAAAGGCAGGAGCCGGTGGTTAGAACAGATCGCATGGACATGGGGGATGCAACAGGACCCTGTTTAAGACAGAGGGAAATTATTTTACGTACAGTGATTCAAGGAACATTGTATCACAGTAGGTCTTACTAAATAACATCCTTGAATGCTGCGAGTTCAGGTGACTCCAGAAAGCCACAGGCTCAGGATAATTTCTGACTCCATAATCTAATGTAATGCTATGAATCCTTCCCTGCACCTAAGCAAGCACAGCTTGCTTGACAGCCCACACTCTACCCTTACTGCAGAACTACTCCACCTAAAATATTTGTCTTAAAACACTTGTATGGGGTGATGTTAAAAATCTTTAACAGTAACTATTCCATAATTTATCCCAGTGTTTACTTACACAAAAGGAAAATATCTCCCTTTTTTTTCAGATAAAGAAGATGTTTTGGTACAACACATATAAGTGAGAGGCTCATGAACTGTCAGTTATACATAGGGAACATGATAAATTGTATGCAAGATGTAAAATGCTGTTCTTTGAACTGTTCAAGTTATCTGTAAAGATTCAAATACCACAGAGTAAAACTATGGTGATTCAAGTCTCTTGATTCGGAAATTCAATTTTTGGGTTTTTAGTTCAATTTCTTAAATTCATTTTTCCTTTATTTTTCAGTTGCAGGAGGTCACAGTACACAAGTTAGGAGTAAAGGGGGCCTTGACAAAGTAAGTAACACAATCTTTCTTTCAGTTTGCATAATGAAAACTACATATTTTGGTCTGAATTAAAATGCTTACATAGAATATTATCAAAAAGACAGAAAATACTAAAAATTATCTGACTAAAATTTTATAAGAATGATCTAACATCCTAATAATAGATGCTAGAGACAATCTGAGAATGACTTTTACTATCCTGCCACTGAGTGTCACTCTGATCCTGCCTCTCTGCAGCACAGAAGGAACTTTTAAAAAAGCTATTGAGAAAATTAGATTGGTTCTGATGAATTCAGCTACCTACAGAGATACTGTGCACTGCAGCAGCAAATATTAACAGGTGGACAGATACAATGGGAAAATTACAGTGACTTAAGGAGTCACAGCTCCTCTAACTGGCTACCTTTGTTAAGAGATACAGGTTGTTAGTGTGCCCCTGGTAATCCATCCTGGAAACAGATATTGCTTACCTGGCCTCTGAAGATATTTTAAACCATTTATAGCACTACTCTTTCCACTTTCCACTAAACTGAAACAGCAAAGTATTGATCTGGTTTATGCATCTCACAGGAGTGAAAACGACAGGTATTTTTTAAAAAGAAAAACTTTTTCTGGCCTCTAATCCCAAACTGATAACAGGAAAAGGGCTGAGGTCCACATGTTCCTTTTTAACTTACTCTTCAGATATACTTTAAAAACAAAAGTCCAAGACCTCCTAAAGGAATAAGCTCTCTTCTTGTTATTAAATCTTTTTGATCAAATGTAAACAAATGAGAAGATTCTCTTTTTGGAATCAATTATAATTTATTGTCGAGATATACTGGGACTAAAGTCGACTGCTTTTAGAGACATTCCATTGTTGCATGGATACATTTAACTCAGAGCTTCTGCTTACATACTTCCTTGTTATAGATCAGTGGTTTAGGCTGGGGACAACTTCTTGCCTGGGCCCTCAATTTATAGTGCCTGTTCCCTGCCTCTGCTAATGCCAGTGAAGTTACCTGCAGCAGAGTCAGCAGAACTGTGAATTATTGTAATTTTAAAAAAAAAAGAATTTAAGTGGATTTAGTGGTACAATCAGTTATTGCTGCCTGAGGTGCAATACAGATCTTCCCCTTCTGTTGCCTGCAACCATAGCAACTGAATCCACTATGCCCTGGTTATCCAGAATTATGAACATTGCATTTGCAGGGCTTTTTAAAACACTCAGATAGTCAGAAATGGCACTCACCATTCACAGTGTGAACATGCAGCTATGAATTATGTATGCTTTATGAAAGGCAATTAATAGCAGTAGCGGTAGTGGCTAATAACTTTTAGTCTGAGATGAAAATCCACTTGCCAAATTCCAGACTGACATCTGATTTCTCAAAAATACCTAGTGCTTCCACCTGCCTATCAGTACAGTGCTGTAATTTTCCAGAAACTTGTGTAAGATTCACACGTTCACTTAGAATTAACACCATCTAAATTGTGCAAAGGCTGCAAAGATGCATTAGAGAAAAAAATTCTGGAAGCTCTTTGGGTATTCTGCATATAACACAGAGTGCTAGGTCACTCTGGCAATCTCTTTGCTTCAAGTGTCAAACTCAAGGCCCTCACAGATGAATGCAGGACACTTAGGGCTAAAATAATTCTGCTGAATAGTGTATCAAAGGCAGTTTCCCAAATGGTAACTGAAGTATGGGAATATCCATGTAATCAGATGGAAGTAAAACTCAGAGGGTTTTATCCGTGGAAGTGAGTAATCTCTCTTCCAGAACTCTGAAGAACTACTTGTCGAAGTACAGATAAAAGGAAGGATTTTAAACACATCAGTTAAGTTTGGACATGGTTTCGCATGACTGGAGATTGTTGTCGTATTTATTTTCAAGAAACAGAAGATGTAGGAAAGGATCTGGGGAACTAGGAGCTTTTTTCCTTTTAGAGAAGTACTGATGAAAAAACAAGTCTACTCAAAAATCTCAATTTTTGACCTGAGCAGCTAAGGCATTCTAGTCCGTTACATGGGTTTCAAAAGTAAGAAAAAAATGTATTCATTGCACTCATGCAATGAACATCTGCCTGTTCTTTTCTTTACAAGCCTGTTCCCTCCGCCAAAGTCAGTGGTTATCTCCACTGAACACAAAAGGTTTGTAGTTAGATCTAACTAAGAATACAGAAGCTGTCACAAGGTAGAGACACCTGTGGTTCTGTCACACTTCCCACTTTTCTTCTTAATTTTGTGCAGTCACAGAAATAAAAGACAGACTGAACCCTGGTTGTTAGCTTTTCTCCTGCATGGCAAATCTTGTCTAGCTAAAGACCTGAGTTACAGCTACACAAACTAACTGATATTGTAGCATGCTATTTTCAACATCTAGGGCCATTCTGAAAACTGCAAACAATTTCAATCATAAATTAGGCCAGGCAAAATTGAAGGACAAATCATATGAAAAAAAAGGTCTCTAAAGTACATGGTTTAACTGCTCCACTGTAGATCTCCCATCATACAGCATGGACTCCTCCAGTAGGACCATCTCCCATTGAAACAAAATGGTATGGAAAAGACAAGTCTCACTAATGAGAGGGCGCACAGACCTGCTGGGAAGAAGGGTACAATCTAACTCTGGCTACAGTCTTCTTTTCTTTGCCATTTTGATGTGCCTAACTGAAATCAAAGAACCATTCAAATGAGGTGAAATTCTTTCTGGGAGAGTGGCTCAGGGAAACTATGAAAAGGGGGCAGAAAGTGCAAAAGTGAACTGGAAATGCAGAATACACACTTCACTTCTTGCATTCCCTGCATGCCAGGAAGATGGGACCTGTGCTGTACTCAGACACACTGATGTAAAGGGCAAATTAAAAATCAGCCAAGTGAAGTAGTTCCACAAAACTTTTTTAAAATTCATTTTGACATCTATTAATAAATGAAACTCCAAGTTACCAATCTCAGTCACCAGCAATTACTTTTCTTTCCTTAGTTACTCTTCTAGGACAACTTATACCCTCAGGCTCTAGAATATTTCTGAACCAGGCTCTTAAACTGTTCTGGTATCTGGTAATACTTGTATATAGTCCTATCCCATTTCAACAAAAGTGCCCTTCACAAAGTCCATTCATTTCTGTTCTGTATAGGGTGGTGTTTGTGAGAGCTGCCGGGAAAAAATAGCATGTTACATGCTCACAAAAGTTCATCTATCCTAAAGCAGCAGGTGCTTAGCAGCTTTGCTATTTGCAAACAACTCTTCAGCTTAACTTCACGCAGATGTTAACAACAGTGTGTCTTTACATAAAAAGTATTACGAGCCATTTGGACCAGTGAAGGCGGTTGTTTGCAAGCTGCCTTTCTTCCTCTTTTATTTCAGCTGTTTCCCTCGGCAACAGCTGCTGTTCTCAGGGCTGTGGTGTCTGCAGACTCCAGATCAAGTTCTACGGATAGCTGACTGCTCCCATTAACATATTTGTATGGCCATTTTTCCATCATTTAGAAATATGCTTCTAGTGAGAATTATCAGGGGAACAAATAGAGTCATCCTTACTTAGTGAAAATGTAACACAAAAGTAAGCTGTAACTTTTAACCTGGCAGCTTTGCATCATAGTGAACTTGATGTGTCTTGAACCATGTTCCTGCAGCTTTTTGAAATGGAGGAAAATGTAATTCTCTGAGTAAGGTCCTATCAAGAACAGGAGATACAGGCCCTGTGACCATGTACTAAGAGGTCTGTAGGGGATAAAACATTCCAGAAATTTCCCCTGAGGGCTGTCTTCAGCTTCCAGCCATGTTCTAAATGGGGTGACAGGAATGGGTCAGGGTTTGCTCCTTGCTGGATAGCCCCAAGCCATCTGCAGAGGCCGAAGGGCCTTCCATTGACTGTGGCAGAGAAGCTTCCTTTAGCAACAGTGATGCTGCTTACAGTGCTGGGTTTAATAAATGTCACTGTGCAACAGTTTGCAGGATTGTGGTACAGCCTTGAAGTATATTATATTTCTACCTTCAATTTGTACAACTGGCAGAGGGATGAGGTACACTTCTTTTTCTCACCTAACTGGCCTGCTGGAAGAAAGAAATGATTGTTTATGTTGAGATAGCTGTCTGGTTGAAATTCTCATTCAATTGCCTTGAAATTACAGCAGAGCCGAGTGAAGCCCTTTGCTTTTGAGAAGCTGGGCCTTGTTAAGCACATTTCTCCTAAAGGCTTCCTTCCTCCGGAGCACAGGGCAAAACCAATCTTGTTAGAGAAATAAAATGCTGTTCATATGTAACACAAGTACTTTGGATGCCATACTGTCACTAATTTTTGGTGGCCATATGCAGCTTGACATGTCTTCAGGTCTGAACCCAGCTACTGAGAGATAGTAAGAATTTCTTTTTATGTCTTATCACAGATGTTACTATTTCCTGAGCTATTCTTGCTGAACAGCTCCCTGGGTTAGCCTTCCATGTCATTGTTACTATATTTGTAGTACTGCAGCAGCAAGGAGCCCCAGTGAGAGGCTCCTATCTCTGGGGATATGAGGGGCTTATGTGCCAGACCCTGTACAAACACTCGTAATGTATCCTCTGTGTTTATCCAGCTTTTGGCTGACACAGTGCAGCACGCAAACTGAGGGGAACAAAGTTCTTGTGCTGGGAACCTGCCATGGAGCATCTGAGCAATGCATTTCTTCTAGTTGCAATGGTTGACTTTAAGCCAGAAGATTTTAAGCATCTATATAATGCATTTAAATAAATGATATATGCATGTGTATGATATATAGTATCTATTTCGTTGGTCATTCCTATTAAGAGGTAAGTATCTATCTGCAGCTGAAGCAACAGGTGGCTTAGACAGCGGTCATGAAATCCCTACCTTAATTTATTGAAAAGCCTTCTTTTCATGGCAGCAGACAAATAAGAATCCTAATGGGGAATACATTCTTCCCTCCACCAAAAAAAAAAAAAAAAAAAAAAAAAGGAAGGATATCCCCGTTTTCTCCCCCTTTACAGTAATCCTAGTTTCACACCTAAAATGATTACAGCATTCTGTATTGTCCTTTCCATACATATGCACAGCTGAAGACAAGAATTGTGGAGCTCAAAATATCACATATCAACCTCTGGGAACAGGTGGACTGTGACTCAGTGGCACAGAGCTCTTGTTAAGGTGTTTTTTGTGTAAAAGTAGCTTAGCACAACAGTTCTATTACCTACTCTATTTAAGCCACCTGTCTGCAAGGAGTTATGCTGCCCAGAGAGCTGCAATTTACTGGATGAAACAGCTGACTTATAGGGCCTGTAATCTTTGTCAGTTAAAACACAAAACAACAAAAACCAGGCCAGGTTCTTTTCTTGTTAGTGAGTCTCAGGAGAATTATCTGCAGAGTTTTCAAGCTTTGCAGCCCCATGTAATATACTTTTGGCATTCATCACCTGTTCAGGATTTAAAATAATGCTTACATCTTCAGAGCTATCCAAACATAAATGTTTTATACAGCTATGGTCTTCTAAATCATTTGAGAACTGTATGATAATGTAATTGCCAACAGGTAATGTGCTCCAACAGGCAGATTGAACTATCTTTTACTTACAGAAAATTTGGTTAAAAAGAAGACCAATCCTTTAGCAAGATAGTAAAGTTTTAATAGATGTACCTTCCCTTTTCTCTCCATTTTGCATACCTTCAATTTTGTATTTCCTTTCCCTTTTCCACTGGAACTAGGCTTGCCCAGGCTTTCCCTTAACATGTCTGAATAGTGCTTGGTCAAAGTTAAAAGAATACAATTGATATACAGTAAAGACAAATATTTTCAGCCACTGTTGGAATAAAAGAGTAAAAATACTTTCTTTCAAAGGGACAGGGATGTGATTGAGGAAGTCTCCACCAAAGAGGCAACTATTGTAGAGGTGCCAGGATAGCCAGTTTTTTAACTGATCCTGTACCAAAAACCAGAACACTGCCTATGCTTTGAGAAAAAAAACACTTGCAACTAAAGGATGCAATTTTTCATCAACAAAAAAAAAAGAGAATAGGGAAGGTGAAGGGTAGAGAAAGGAATGGAAGGTATACAGAAAAGGAGAGAAAAGGCTATCACTGAGAAAAACTGAGCACTGTGGAAATGTCTATGTCTTATCCAAGATACAAGCATCTAAACTGGTATATCTATGCTGCCCTTATTTCTATCTGAATAAGGCCTCTGGGATTGCAGTCATGGCTCTGGCTGGAATTTGGCACTACAGTTTTGACCTTTAGCTTTAGTGAAGTGGCTCAGACGATGGCTGCTTGATAAGTAGGTCAAACTAAACACAGCACAGAAGAGATACTGGACAGATAACAGGAGGCTTTTGCCTGCAGAAGTTGGTGTTTTGCAGCTTGTTCACATGAATACGTACAGAGATGATGTATTACAGAAAAATGTTTTGACAGAACAGGAGAGAGGCAGGGCCAATTTATAAGAAAATGTCTGGAGGTAATTATTTTAGACTAGAATAAAATGCCCAAGTCTGCACTGAGACTAGGATAATTGCACTCAATAAGGCTAATGTAGGAATTATGATGGTACTTCTCGGTGTGGAGCTTGTGGAGAATTTCAGCTTTTAAAGAATGTTTTTAGAGTACTATCTAAGGAGTAATAAATGTTTTTAAAATGCCATTTCAGGGAAAAAAAAAGACTTGAAGATACTGGCTTCAATGGAAACAGGATTTAAATAAATCTCAACTGCTTTTAAAGACATGCAGACTTCATCCTAAGTTGTCTTGATTTGTAAAGGGGGAGAGAATTTCACTCATCACTTGAGTGAAATTCTGTATTCTGCTGGTAAAATCTATCCTAAATTACTATTGTATACAAAGAACAAAATGTTAAGTACAGATCCACCTGCAACTGAAACATTCAAGACAATTATCTTAGAGCAAGATTTGTGTCTTAACACTTATTTGATATACGGAAAACTACAACAGTCTCTTATTATTACTGGTTGTTTTCTTGCTGCAAGGTTAAGCTGCAGAAATAGGAGCAGAAGATTCACTTCCCCCAGATTACTCATGCAGGCCCTGTAGCAAACAAACTTTTCATGAGGCATTCTTGTGAGCTTATATTACATCTGTTCATTTATTTGCATCACCAAAAAGAAGTGGAGGGTAGAAAGAAGCATGCTTCAATAGAATCCCTTCTTAAGAAAGAAAAAAGGAAAAAAAGGCACTTGCTCTTTATCAGAAACTGAAAAAGGACAGGTCACTATTACAGCTGTGGATTGCTTGTTAAAGACAGAAAACTGTAGCAAGCAATGACAATTACTGCATAGGTAAAATGCTACCTTGGGCACTTAAAATATTTCATTGTAACAACTGCTTTTTCCAAAGACTCACTGATATCTAAGAATGTCATATCTGGTACCAAATTAAAACAAATCTCCATTAGGCTGGTAATTGGTTATTATCTCCATTGTCATGATGGCTAAATTGAGATGTAGTGAGTATGGTGAATGGCCACTCAGCACAGGGTGCAGGAGGCAGAAGGACAATTTACATCCAAGATAACGAACTACAAAATTACCCTTTTAAGGAAATACTGTAGATCCATCTGACTTGCACTGACAAGCATATTTTCTCTGCCATAGGCATGATCAATCAATGAAAATTACTATTTCAGATTATGTTGAAAATACTTGGAACTTTTTAGTCTCTGGGACAATCCTGCTCACAAACATACATTAGATAACTACTTTTCTTCCATAAGCATAGTACAATCAAATATCCTAACCATATCTATGATGCCTTGAAACGTCAATTTACATAGTCTGGTCCAGTTCACCATTCCACATGAGAAGCAAAACAGGTTCAGATACACAAAAGTCTAAAGGTCCTTAACTACACTATTTCCTTCTAAGTGTATTCTTAGATACACTTCATTCTTCACTATTTCCTTGGCTTTCTCCTCACACAGTCATACACATTTCAATAGGGTGCTCTTAATAAGTAAAATATTGTCACACATCTTGGCAGAACCAAAATAAGACAGAATTGTGTTAGATCAAAAAATCCATGAACATCTGTTTTTATCACAAACTTTTTATAAAGCAGATAGAGATAACTGTTATTGTCAGAAGTGACTGCTTGGACATTTTTTCAACCCTTTGCAGCTGTTTTTGTGTCTGTCTTCTAATTTATTAAGACATTTCTTTCTCTTTCCTCTGAAGTGTCTTCCTGTGTGCCCACTGCCAGAGCTTGAAACACCTTCCTGTATGTACTAGTGATCTGTTCCAAGGCTGGTTGCAGCTGCCCTGTGCAGCTTGATGGAAGGGTATGGGGGGCTGGAAATGGCACAGCTTTGGGATATTGCATGGAGACCAACGTGCACACCACAGTATAAGCACCCATAGCTTAGGGGGCCAAGCGCCAACTCAAAAATCCTGTCCTCTTTTTGGAAACCCAAGAATAGGAAATCCTCTGGTCTAGGCTTATGCTCCTGGCCTTTTGTTGGGAGTTCAAGCAATGAGAATACAGTTGGGAGAGAAGCAGTAGTTAATATTCTTCCTGACTCTTCACTCTCATTAGGAATATCCAAATGTGCTACTTAAGAGCTTTTTATAGCAACTTCATGCATTGCTCTGTTGACTTCTGCAGATATGAAGGGTAAATTATTGGTATAATACACTTTGTAAGTGCACAAATGTGTACTTATATGCCCCAAGACATTTCTCTCTTTTTCTCTTCCTCTATAATAAAATACCTTTTTTACACCAATGTCTACCTTTCATAAATGTTCCACTTTGTTAACGCCTTGCCTACCTACTGCTTTTTCCTTTTATGCATGTCAGTGGAAGCTGCTGTGTGCAATGATTAACAACTGTGTCTGGAATATATCTACAGCCTCTATACATATCATATTTTTTGTCTAGATCCTGATTCTGCAGACCTTTATGCTTAACTTCACACAATGTGAATCTGTGACTTTCACTCTCACTCTAAAAAGTATAACAAAAATGAAATTATCACTTGAGCAACTCATTACTTTCTGGAATGTATTTGTTACTAAGCTTCATAGAAATATTTAAATAACATTTAAGCTATTTAAACAACCTGCTAACTTACTGGATTCTAATTTTCTTACACTCACATTTAGAAAAACTTATAAAAATATATACATCCATAAAAATGAGTCTGCAATTTAATCTTTCAAACTTATATCACATAAGGGATAATTTAAATGAACCATACTTCCAAGACAACTTCCAGATATGAGTGATATCCAAAATGAAGTGATATTCATTTTCAGTACTTCAGATGCAGTGATGGGCTCATCACTCATGATGGAATGAGCACTGTTGGCAGGAAGCTATACTTAATATACATAAACAAGTCACACCTAGATTCCAGCAATTCCTTGGACAGCTGAAGACAGAGAAATATAAAGACACGATGGCTGAGGGACTGGTTATAGGACTAGTCAAACATAATCTGCAACAGCTACCCTTCTCAGTAAGACTACCAGCACTGAGAGCTCCTCCTGTCTAATCAAATGACTGTAACAAACCTTTACCTTATAACACTATTTCCTTACTTGTGAAGTTCTATTAAAGGTGAAGATTATTCTTTTTCTGTATTAACAGAATGAATTTTGTCTCAGATTCTCAGGCTAATTCAGTTAATGGGGTACTAGAATTATTTTTCCTTATGTAATAATAATTTAAAAATCATTAGGTCTTCTCATGTTCAGTGATCATAATATAATATGATGTACCAAGTATGAAATTTTGTATCAAATAAAGGAATCATGTTTAATATTTAAAATTTTTACTACAGAACCTACAACGTAGCCAGTAATTACAGTCTTCTAACTCATCATGTTCAAATGTTTTTGCATTGCTTCAGACTAAGATGTACATGCAGATCATGGTTCTCTCCCATGTCTGAACTTGCACTTAAAATACTTGAGAACTGAAAGGCCTTGTACAATGAATCATGAAGGGTATGAAGAGAAAGCTGCTATCTGCTACTGAGCACAAGTAACCTACGTTCTCTTACATGGCTGTAACCTCCATAGAGGGAGAGAGAAAGCAACTTTTCCAGGTACCATAGAATCAGGGAAAGATTTGGATTGGAAGGAACCTTGAAGATCATCCAGTTCCAACCCCCTGCCATGGGCAGGGACATCTTTCATAGACCATGTTGATCAGAGTCCTACCCAACCTGGCCTTGAACACTTCCGGGGATGAGGCACCTACAGCTTCTCTGGGCAACCTGTTCCAGTGTCTCATCATGCTCAAAATAAAGAATTTATTCCTTATATTCAGTCTTTCAATTCAAAACTATTGCCCCCTGTCCTGTCATTACAAGCCTTGGTAATGTCTTTCTCAGTCTTTCTCACAAACCCACTTTATACATTGCAAGGTTGCACAAAGGTCTCTATGAAGCCTTCTCTTCTACAGGCTGAAAAAATCCCAAGTCTCTTGGCCTATCTTCACAGGAAAGGTGTTCCAGCTCTTATTCCATGTTAAATTCCCCTTCACAGAATCACAGAATGGTTTGGATTGGAAGGCCATTAATCCGAAAGTTCTACTTCACTTCCCTATGTTCCTAAATTCTTAAAATTGTTTGTTTTGAGAACTAAATGGTGACCTGTATTAGTCGTCTGAATAGTCATTCAATTAAAAATAATAATATTTGTGTGCACCTAAGAAATTATAAATTTGGTATGAAAGACTGCATGTGCAAGTACATGGTAGATTTAGGAGATAGTATCAGTAACGAGCAGGCTGATTACATTTTTAATGTATTTCAGCAGTTGTCCTAATCTGATAATAAACATGAGCACATTATTAAATAGAACACTGTATCAATGTAGACGGTGGACATAAACTCTTACATTTATACCCAACATAAAATTAATTTTTCATGTTTATACGTCTCTTAGAGAAAAATATTCATTGCTATCATCTCAGATGTAACACACGGAAGGAAGTTATATAAGGAGCATAAACAGTTAGGCATGCAGTCATATTCACTCCCTGTTTCCGGAAGCTGTTTCTGTATGTCTAAAATAATAGTTTTATAAAGCTATCCATCTATGAAGTTATGTATCCCTTGTCTTTGTCTTCCCTGTTATTAAATCTCTCTCTTTGCTCAGATTCTTCCCACCATCCTTCTTCTTTCCATGACATGCTCCCTCAGTTTTCCTTTGGTCTGACATCCATCAATTTTTTGCATTTTTTCTTGTTCCTACCTTCTACAGGCATGGAGAAATGTGTCTGCCTCTCTTTACCATCTGCAGCTGTGGGTTATGGCTGTAATAATCCCAAGTAATTACTTTCTCTTCCTCCAAACCTGTACCACAATGGCCTGAACATCTCTACCTATATTTCAAACATCATTGGCTTGGTTAGGAAATCCATGGACCATGACTTCTGTTCCTGGCATAGATACTTATTTTTCCTGAGCTAATGACCCACATTAAAAGCCAAACTGGTTACTGGCTTTTTGTGGCTCTTCTTGAAGAAAGAAAGAGTACTTACAGTTTTACTCCAGGTGAGACCTGTGGTGTGATGCTCTTTGATATAAGCTTGAAGCTCCGACCAGATGTTCAGATATGACTTCACCCAATCAACATGGCGTGTGTCACTGTAAAAACAGAGGCAATATTTATGTGTGAATGTACTTAAAAACAGAGAGCATTGCTGCTCTTGCTTAAAGCAGGTAAAACCCGGTGTCTGCCTTAAAGCCACGGACAAATCAGTTAGCAGGAGGCCAACCAGCCCAGTGCTGCAAAGACTGAAGCTACTATTCTGGAAAGCTTCTAGATCCTTCTAGAGGACAAACAAGGGCAAAGGATGCCTCTAGCAGAGAGTGCTTTCTGCTATAAGTGTGTGTCACCATTCTTCTCAGGCTCAAAGTCAACTGAAAAAGCACTAAAGGCACATTGAGCTGTGCAGCAGGTACCCAGACACACTTCCAGGGTGCTGAAATTTAGAAAATTAAATATCCATGAATTCTGTAAGATATTCTGGCTGCCACGTTCAAATGTGGCCAGGGCAATACTGGGTCATGTTAGGGTCATCAGACTAAACTATTTATACATGAAGAATTTTTAAAGTACAAGTCACAAGTTGGCTTTAGAATCATTATCATTAGTCCTTCAATGGGACCATAAATGAAACCAGGAAATATGTAGAGAGAAACTGCTTGTAAGATGAAGTCCATAGTTATAACAAATTATTAGTGAATAGTGATGGCTTACAAGGATTTGTGTGTCTACCTTCTATTTATTTCCTTTGGAATTTTATCCTTAATAATGCGGAGGACCTGGGTCAACAGGTTTAATCCAAAGCCTACTGAAGTTAAGTGAGAGCCTTCCATACTTTGGAAGATATTGTGGTCTGATTCAGTGAAAAACAGGAAAAGAATTCCTCATTAAAGGAAGAATTAAATACCTAAATAATGTACTGTATTTATACCATTACATTAGACAATTTTTTCTCCAGTGTAAGTACTGATGCTATGTCAGTACGTAAAAATCATCAGCTACCCCACCATCAGTTACTACCTTCAGTAGGTAAACTCAAGCTTTACGTATAATATATAATATATTATATATATATAAACTAACATACAATATATAGCATATAGTTTATATATTTATATATACAAGAAACATAAAAACATGTGAAAAGTTTTAATATTTAAAACCTTTTCCTCACTAAAGAGGAAAAATTCAATAGCAAATACCATTCTTCACTGGAATATAAAAATCAAGAGCCAAAATCTGGCCTTCAAAAGCACCAAGTCAACAGGATTTATACATGACTTTTCAAAGAGGGCATAAGAAGGACCTGAATTTTTTTCTCTTTCTCCATCAGTTCACAGATATAATTCATGGAACTTTTTTTGTGAATTCTTTGTTCTCTTTAAGAATAGTGAAGTGGTACAGAGAAAAATCAAATTAGGAGCTATAGAATTTGAATCTGTATATATCTCCCACCAAAATACACATTTTCAAGCCAAGAGCAATAACAGCAACAGTATGAGAGCACAAATGAGAGGAGGGTGCACAGCAGCCAGCTAGCCACACGTTGCTATGTAAATAGGCATTTGCATATAAGCTCATGATGCTGGAATGCCAGAAAAATTAAAAATAATCTTAAAATATGCAGAGAGTGAAAACCAGCACTGCTAACGCTGCTGCCATTCTCACTGCAGCATGCTGCAGGTCAGAGCTGAGAAGAGGAAACTATACTACTGCAAGAAGGTTTTATCAAATGCTTTTTAGTTTACAAAATACTTTCTGTGATAGCACTGTGAACCCTACTGGTATGGTTAATGCTCTGTTCTCTGGCTAGTCGATACTGGAGCTTGGCAACATACCTGTTCTTGTAGTCCTTTAATACCCTGTTAGTATAAAAGGTAGCAGCATCATTCATCTCCTTGACATAAGGGCCTGGTTTAGGAGACTAGGACCATCACCCCATGGTAGCAGGAAACAACAGAAGGAGAAAGGAAGTAAAACATTAGTCAGACACCTTCCCTGACATACTAGGTTTATTACTTTCTTGGGTGTAGTAGACTGAAGAACTATATAGATGAGACTGCAGAGCTCTGCAAGATTTGGAACTATCCTGGGCTGCACCATCCAGAAGCCTATTAACAGCCCTCCCAACCATACTGCGTGTTACTCACCACTGCTATCCACCCAAGGGCAGGGATGCTCTCACTGACAGCTGAGAGGTGGTTGAACATTTTACTTCCTCTGTTCCTTTCTCTGAAGTTCTGGATTTCCTGAATCTTCTCTGATATTGGCTTAAGAAGCATTGCCACCTCATTCTGAAAAAAAATGGGAGAGGAGAGCAAAGAAGAAAAGAAAAGAAAAAGAAAAAGAAAAGAAAAGAAAAGAAAAGAAAAGAAAAGAAAAGAAAAGAAAAAAGAAAAGAAAAGAAAAGAAAAGAAAAGAAAAGAAAAGAAAAGAAAAGAAAAGAAAAGAAAAGAAAAGAAAAGAAAAGAAAAGAAAAGGACTGCTGTTAACAGTGGGTGGTCCAAAAGCACCATGCAGTTTAATATCATCCTCCTTGCCTACTGATTTAACATCCATAAAGAAAGGTCATCATAAATTTCTACATGACAGCAACAATTTAATTACCTTCCTTGCAGTTGCAGTGCTAAAATGCATTGACATTAAGTATTAATAATGTATTGTAGCAAAAATTGTTCTCAGCACTGGCAACATTTTCACGTGCTGCCCAGATTAAGATCCATATCGACCCCATAGCTCAGAGTTAGCAGAATGATTGTGATTTTCATCTGATATCCCTGGAACTTCTTCAGATGCTTCAGTTTTTCATGTTATTAACCAAGTTGTTTTTCCCAAGAAACACGAACTACTTGTTAGTTGCCTGTTGTCATCTGGCAACAAGATTAAGAAAGTAATACACTGTAGGCAAGATCAATTTTACCTTTTCTTATTGGTACATTTTAATGTTTTGGCTGCAAGTAATGCAGGAGGATTTAATGGGAAATACGTGGCCTGCAAGCCATGGTTTGGGGAAGTTCTCCTGGGTTAATCAGAAACGAATGGTATCCATGGGAATGACTGCTGAGTGGAAGGAATAGTGTCTGGAGTGAAGAGAAAAGCAAAATGAATGCAGAAGCTATCCAAGCTCTTTCCTGTGCAACGTGAATGCTAATCACACTGGTCCAGTGTCTCAGAAAAACTAATGTAGAGCACTAATGCACTGGGAAAAATTCTTCCACTCAGAAAACAGTAGATTGAGGGACATGGAGCCATCAGTTTACAAGCAAAACAACTGCTGTAACTTGCAACCCTGTAATATTGCAAAAGTATGCTCACCATACAATACAAAACCCATACAATGTCCCACCAAAGACAGTGCACCATTTTGATTCTCCCTCGCACTTCACTTGGAAATCACTCAGGATGTAGCAGAACTCTGCATTTTTTCCTCATCTTTTCCAGGACTATTCATGATGTGCTTGCCGGAGACAACTAATCCTCATGATCTTGAGGAGTAATGCTGCCATGACCCACACAAGATGATGGGTACATGCATCCTTCATGATCTCTGTCATCTTAATGTCTTTCTTTTCATCCTTCCAGAAGACCTCAGCATTAGAGAATTTTATGTCATCTTAGAATAAGCATGTTTGCTATGGATCGACACAGGTCAAAGACACTTCAAAAACATGTCAAAAAGAGGCTGTCCATTTTGAAAAGTATTTTGATCCACCTACAGAGCCTGAACATTTTAGTGGTAGAGTAATTTTGAGAAAGGCCTATGCATTGGAAACACATGGGGATATGTGATCTTCCCCTACAACAAAATGTGTTGAGAGAAGACAAATATTTACAGTATTACTGGGAAATGGAAAGATTTTTTGTTGATGACTTAATGGCCAGCATAAGTCATTAAGTCTGAAAAAGCCCTGAATCCTCCATGATTTGTAGTTCTTAAAACACGACCTTGTTGCCATAACATGATAAAGTGCAGAAATTCTCCTTTCTAATTTTTGCTTGTTTACAACATGCTGCAGCTGGTATTTTCTTGGGTATTTTCTTATTTTTCAGGGAAATCTTTCAAGTATGACAGTAGTTAACAAAACTGAAATTTAAGAAAGTGCTTGTTCTGCTTTGATATTATGCCAGTTTTCCTCCCATAAAGTCTGAGGGATATTTACAGTCCTTAGCTTACTGTGAATCTTCATGGCCCAATTCCAGACAAAGAGAATATCAGGCCTAAAAATACAGCTCCACAGATGCCTGGTATATCTAGACAGCACTGGGAGGCAGCACATTTCTGTGGATAGTGCACAGAAGTGTGAGTCCTTAAATGGGGGTTCTCTTTGCAGCTCTACCACCAAATTGTCATCAGGTTTCAGGAAAGCTGGGTTAGCTTTCTGTGTTTCGATTTCCTAGATATGAAATCGTGTTAACATAGCTGTTTTGTTTTGTAGAATACTTTGATTTCTATAGATAAGAAGGCAAAATTAGGGTTAAACATTTTTCTGAATGACCCACAGCGACCCACACCTCCTCCTATTTCTTCTAGAAAAGCTCTCAGCCACTTTTCTGAGGATCTTCTGTCAGTGGCACAGCGATTACTTCTGTCCCTCAGAACAAAGGACTTAATCTATCAAATGATTACATATTTATAAGAAATGTAGTGGATTTAATTTCACATAACCTGTGCAAGTTTTAAAGATGAAATATGTATTGCTAAGGAAAGTTTTACAAAGTAATCATTCCCTTGGCACTGCAGTGACACCAGAGTGGGCTTGAGGCTTTACTCAGCTCTGTCCCACATGAGAGGTCTTGGCAGAGCAACACAGTCTCCCCTCCCTTCACTCTGCACTCATGCTGTTCTGCAATGGCTGCACAAAAGAAGCTTCTTGTCTTCCAGGTCTGTGTAAGGGTTTGACGTGGGAACATGGTCTGCAATGAATCACTGAATTGAGTTCTGTCTCAGTTCTAAATCTTTAGTTAGTGATTAAACTGCAGATGAATTACAGTGTATATATCAAATGGTATAGAAAGGCTCATTAATTCTGGCAGTGATCAGTCTTGTTTGGCTTTATAATGCAGAAACAGTTGTGCTGCTCTTTACTGCAATGAATATTAAAACAGCTGACTTAATAAAATTATTATCGATATTGTGTCTCTAAGAAAACTGAATTCCAGGAGATGAATCAGAACTGTTGGAAAAATCTTCAGCATGCCTTTGGCATGTGTTAGATAAAGTTTCTTGTCATTGAAGACACAGCACAGTTGTTTAACAGAAATTTAAGAGTCTCTTTATAACCACCATTCCTATTATAATATCAGTTTTGCTGAAATGCTTTAAAATGCAACATGGGCACAACTGACAAGTATCAGAAGTAATTCCCAGTATCCTCTCTTCCATTTTCAATAATGATTAAAACCAAAATGTAATTTTTAATACAAATAACTAGACAACCAGCCAGATTACAATATTTTATAATTCTGATTAGAAAATTAAGAGCAGTAAGACTATTGCCATGATTAGCCAAAACACTCCAAAAAAGTTCCAGCATGCAACAAGAACTGCCTTAGGCTTTGGTTTCAGAGACTTAACAGTCTCAGCCCAGTCTCATAAAATGGCCTGGAGTACTAGTATTGCAACAGATCACACTACACAGACCTTCTTCACCTATTTGCATTACCCACAAAAGAAATTCCCCAGGCGACAGAACTGGCACACAAGGACAATCAGTTTAGGAGAATAGCCAAAGTTTTGGGTTTTGTGATGTTTGAAATCTGCCTGTAAAGTCACATTAAACTGAATGGCCTCCTTAAATTTTGTCTGCTTGAGCCAGTGATTACTTGAATATCTCAGCTTTAATTTGGGAAAATGGTTATTTTCTCAGGACCACTGTTGTCCAGAAACCTGCCAGCATGAATCACAAGGAAACAAAACACAGCAGGTAAATAAAAAATATAGTTTTAAAGATCTTATGTATTTTTAAGCTAATCTTACATGGTTTTGAGGGGTGAGATTGTTTACCGAAGGGTTTTTATATTGATGAGTGCCAACACAATTCAGACTTCACCACTACAGTGTTTAAATCAACCCCACCTATTATGAAAAAACATGCCAAGAGAATAAATACCCTTTTAAGTCACGCAAAATGAGGGCATGGCAACCTTTGGTGTAGGAGCAGTAAAAGAAAACTCAGAGAATTTGGAATCAACGGCCCCTTCATTTTATTCAGCTGCAACCTGAACAGTGTGAATACAACCTTTATTCCATGGTGTACAGTTATGTTACTTTCTCCTTCATACTCACATAAAATCTCCATCATATTTACTTTGTATTTTCAAGGGGCAAGTTTGAAACATTGAGTTGATCTGAATCAGGTGCCTTTGTATGTGCTGGCAAGCAGTGCGGCCTAATAGGAATGGTTCTGCAGAGCAGAACAGTTGGTGCTGAGGCTCCGACATCCACAGTATACATGTAACGGGGAGGGGGGTTGCTATTTGGGACTAGCTGTAAATTGTGATTTAGATGCTGCCTGGGAGTGTATCTTCCACTTAACTTCATCAAAAAGATACCCACTTTGTACACCTTAAGCTGCGCTATAATATGAAACACGACATAGTAAACAGGGCTGGTTTGAAGGAGAAATACAGTCCCACGGTGAGCTAAACACTAACATAGACACAGCCATTATTTCTGCAAACAGCCTAGTACAGTCTCATCCCACATTTCATCCTTTCAAGGGATGAAAGATGTCATGGATAGCAACCAACACACTCAGTTCTAACAATTTAACAGGCAAGCATCTGCTCTCAGCTGAGACTTGATTCCCTCTACTGTAAATGAAGAAAGAGATGTCCCTGAGGAATTATTTCCAGGTATTAAAAGATATTAGATTACTATATGTTAGAAGACATTAATAGATGTGAAGAAATGGGACTCTAGAGGTGCTGGCCATTACTGTTAAGAGAGCCTAAATACCTTACACAACATTCCTACCTTGACAGTTTAAAGCTGATGAGCAGAAGCCCATCCTGTGTCTACAGGAATAAGGTCACCAGTGAGATGCATTTCTGCTATGAGTGGCTGTGATTCTAGAACTGACATAGTTTTTGATTAACTGTAATTTCCCCTTTTTTTGTATTTTCAAAATCTGTAAAGAAGACATTAAGTTTGTACTTTTTTGATAGGTATGCAGTTTAAGAAAGGCCTGTGTTTTTTCTTTAACTCTTTATTCATAGCCTGGATGGAATCAGTGTTCAGATTAGGCTGAGAAATAACCTATTTATTTAAGTATATATAAAATATAAATTTTTTACCCTACTGCACCTTAATCCAATGTTTTCTCTGCAAGTATTTTCTGGCTGTAGAGACCAAGACTGGCTGTAGAGACCATAAGTGAGTTTTTTCTCTGAGATCACTACATTTATGTCCCTCTAGTATTCTGATATTTTCAGGGATCAAACCTCTCCTCCTACCTAACTACAGAAGGACATTAATTTATTATGGCCTAGTTTTCTTAGACAGTAAATCTGCAACATAGTGGTGTAACAAGTATTTGATGTTGGTCAACAGTATAGGTTTTGCCACTCCAACTCACTGCTGTGCAGCTGCAAGACTATGACACAGAGAGACAAATCTGCATAACTGTCTGGTCAGCTTCATCAGCACAGAAGCTTAGACACATTTGTGTGCTTCCAAAGTGACTTAATTGGTATTTGGCTTTTATTCCTCTTAGATAGCACAAAAATTCTCAATCTAACAGCCAATATCAGCTGTAGCAGTTTTGTCCTTTGTGGGAAAAAAACCAGGGAATACCAAACCATAACCTCACATGACAAATTACTACTTTAGTCATTTGTGGTTTATTTTTAAATGTAAATTCTGAGGCAGGGCAAATGGAGAGGAATGTGAAAGACAAATCACTTCTACTCAGTGGAGAAATCCAGGGCCTGACACAACCTGCATGCATCAGTTTACAGCAGTGCAGAATCACATCCACTGCCTTTGGCTGGGACTGGCTGGTTTTTAAATTGACTTGAATGTTCTGTGTGTTGTGTTCTTGTTCACTACAGCTTTCTGTGGGCAGTATTTTCAACAAGAAAGGGTCCTCCAGCTTTAGGCACACAGGCAACACTGCACAATTAATCAACAAGAACAATTACACTAATAAACTGCTTTCAACTTTTTGATATACTACTCCTCAATCCTGCTGCTGTGATTGTAGTCCATGTCAGTGGGGTCTGGAGCATTCCAGGTAGCAAGGAGACAGTGTTCTCTTAAGCCACAGTTGCTTCGTTCACAACATCTGAGATCCTATGAATCTTTGCTAAGAGCAATCACCTTTCACGGGGCATGTCTCAGGAAAGGGATGTTAGATGTTGCAGGTTTCCATCCTTGGCCAAACTGTAAGACTGTCCAGTTCATTGAGCAGTCCTGGAATTGACATAACTTTTGGAATTCACAAGTCATCGGATGTGGTCTGATTTAGAAAGTAAAATTCGAAAAAAAGAAAATAATTAACTAATCTGTTAATCAAAAAGTCCTGTTTTCCAGTCAATTGTACCCCCAGTGCTTTCCTTTTTAGAAGGTTATGTGCTTAAGTCTCAGGAAAGAATTGTGTAACACAGAGAAAGGAGGGTACTAGTTTGGATTTTTGCTTAGCAGAAATAAAGAATATAGTATGTAATGGGAGAGGAAGTGCTCTATCAGCTTAGCTCAGTAGGGTCTCACATGGCAGGTCTGAATATGAACATTGCTATAGGGACTAAAAACTATCCTGGTGATTTTTGGACATTATGTTACAAACATCAGAATTCCAGTAAAGGTTTGCAGATCCCTAGAATTGCTTAGCATGTCAAACGAGGATCCAGAGTATACAGGTACACTGGAGGTCACAGGTGCAAGGAGTCTTCGGTTACTGGAGCCTGATTCTTGCACAGAATGTGAACTGCTGGCAAGTCTGTGCCTGGGGATGTTGGTGTGAACCAGTCTAGAGCTGCCTCTGATTTGAATCTCTGCCTCTATTCTGTACAAGCTGGGTGATGCTGCACTGATCATGGCGCTTCTGCGTTCCCATGATCCCTAAGTGTCTCTGGGCTTTCTTACTGCTGAGTGCACTGCCCCTGGGGCAGAAGTGAATCTCAAGTGCATCCACCTTTTATTGACCTGGGAGTTTTGGCAAGCACAAGTGAAGAAAGTGAAATGGGATAAGGATTCCCAGAGAAGTTAACTAAAAGACATTGAGGGGCTAGAGTTTGTCTAGAGAAGAGCAATGAAGCTGGTGAAGGATCTCGAGAGTAAGTCCTACAAGGGGCCAATTAGGGACCTGAGGGTGTTTAGCCTGGAGACAAGGAGGCTCACAGAGACCTTATTGCTCTCTACCACTACCTGAAAGGACACTGCGGTGAGGTGGGGGTCAGTTTCTACATCCAGGTAACAAGTGACACGACAAAAGAAAATGGCCTCAAGATGCAACAGGGGAGGTTTAGATTGGAGTTTAGGAAAAATGTCTTCACTGAAAGGGTTGTCAAGTACTGGAACAACCTGCCCAGGAAAGTGGTTGAGCCACCATCCTTGAAGGTATTTAAAAGACACATAAATGTGGTGCTTAGACACATGGTTTAGTGGTGGAGTTGAGAACTTTTCCAACCTAAACGATTTTATGAACTGAAAATATAATGAGTTTGAGGCTGATAAAATGCAGGTGAGTGATTTTGAGACAGAATTATGAGGCAACAGGTGTCAGGGGCTATCTGGACATGAAACAGAGTAAGAGTTTGCAACAATATCTAAAAATGAGCCTGTGAACTCTGCACTGCAATGGGTTAGTGATTGGAAACTGTTGGTCCATCCCGGCGGCTGTGACCACACATCACATGCAGTTGTAGGCTTGCAGATAACAGAAGTATGCCAACAGTTTGGCAAGATTTCAGAGAACAGGACTGGGGGAAGGGGTTCCCTTTCAAGCTCAGGACTCTCAGGCTCCTGTCCATGTCACTCTTGGCACCTTCTCTGAGTTTGAGGCCTGAGGACCTTAAAAGGACTGAGCCAAATTCTTCCTTAAGCTATTTCTAGACACACAGAAGCAGGTTTGCAGCAGTGAACCAGTTGAGAGAATGGCAGCAAAACTCAGCCCAAACACTTTTGCATAAGAATGTAATAAATTAACAAGCTGAGGAGTATCCTACTGTTTGTATTTTTGGAAAACGGTAAGGGTGATCCCAGTAAACATGATGAAAAGTAGGGAGAAATGGAATTATATAAGCAAGTCAAGGTAATTAGAAAACAAATCCTGCTAGAATGTAGAATAATAAGTCCCAGGAGTCCTGTTATTGAAGTACTTTAAAATAGAAAGAGAAGAAAATGAGCAATCCCACACTGACAGAGAGTAGGGAACTGTGATTCTTCATCTTTTGATTTCTACATAAAAATTCTGAGAATGAGTCCTTTATTCAAAGATTTTGCCACAACTATTCTAATCCTACAATAGATTTTTTTTCTTTTTGCTTGGCTATAAAAAATAAAAACAGAAGGATTTGTTCTCATGGCTCTAAGTCAAAGTTCAAATACAGTTTCTTGGGTTTCTGTGAGGTAGGGTGAGGTATCCCTTTTACAGGAAAAAAGGGAAAGCTCTCCTTTACCTCTCCCTTTTTTCCACCCCTTTCCTCCCACCTATGTGCAGGATCTGGATATTTAAGCTAGGTATTTAATTGGAATGTTTGTCTGCACAATGTTACTAATAAATCCATGAGCTTTGGGAGTCATATGAACTCAGCATTCTTCTCTAATGAGAAATTACGTAATCATTTATAGTCTGAACTGCATCTGTTTGTAGTACTTACCACGAACATGCTCATCCTGCACATGCTTATATTGATTCACAAAAATAATAATTAATTTGTTCTCAGTATAGGAACAATGGATTCCTCAAGCCCTCAAAGCTACTCTTAAAACTGTTTGAACTTTTAAAGTGAAATGTAACAACTCATAAAGAGAAGGCAGTATATGAATCACCATTCACAAAGAACTTATTGCAGTGACTTTGTGCAGTGATCAGTATTCACGATGGCAAATTAAAAAAAGTAGTTAAACAGATAAATTTGCTCAGGAGCACTAGAAATTTTAAAAATTATTATATAATGAAATAAAAACCACATTTCAGTCAGAATTGTGTTTGGCTTAGACTGTGGAAAATAGAAAATCAGACCCAAACTGTTTCAGAATGTTTTGTGAAGGTTTATGCTAAAACCTGTCTTCTGAATAGCCCAAGCAACATGCAAACATATGGTCTCAAAATACCTTTTTAAACAACTTCTCACAGATTACAGAAATATTCTAATTTATTTTCCCATCTTCTCTGTAATCTCTTATACACTCATATTCTCTTATATTATTTATAGTAGTAAACAATTTATAACAGACATTTTTTGTTTTAATGTTTGAAGTTTTGCATCAGATAATAATTTCTGAGTAGATGGACTGAAAAATCCCATCTTGCTGAATGAGTCTGTATCTAGCAGCCATTAGCTGGGACATACACAAACAGGAATATCAACTGGTGGTTTTGTCATGTGATCTCTTCCACTGCACATACAAATATAGAACATGACCATAAAAAGTAACAGAATACGCTCTCTGCAAAGTAATTTATTGCAGTTGATGCTAGATCGGTATGCCAGCTGGAATTACCTTCCTGGCTCCTACTATTTTTGCATATACAGATAATAAAGGCTGTGCACTGCAACAGATTCCAAATGGAAAAAAAAACCCAGAAACATTATTAACAAGAAGCAAAACTCTACAAAAGCAACTTTTAGCAATCTTGACTATTTGAAAATGTTTGCTAGTGACTCATATCAGGAATTAAAGAGCAAAATTAATTCTAGGACTTCACCATTTTCATACAGAGAAAAAATAACCACTTTTTGATGATATACGTTTCTCTCTTTGCTGAACACAAAAAAATCCAAGGATTATTATAGATATAGGAGCTTTCTTTTTGTTTGAATTCCTTATTCATTAGTTTGTAAGCTGCAAGAGCTGAGCTAATTTATTTTTCCAGTGCATTTTCCCCTCCTGATTTTTTTTTTTTTAAAGGCACCATGTATGACATCCCAACCTGACAGGAACTCAGTAAATCCCCTCAGTCTCCACACCGCTGTCTCTGAATGTCTACAAAGCTACTATGCCATAATCGCAACTCGCTGGCTCATTCACAGCTTTACATTATAAAGCAAACAGTCTAGACAGCTGAATGACAGAATTACTCTCTTTTCTCTTGCATTTATAGATATGCTGTCATCTTCATTTGCTTTTCTCTACTCTGTGCATTCTGATACACTAATGATCAGCTTTCCTGTTTGGATTCCACACTGACTCCATGGCTCTAGGCTATAAATACAACCAGAGCTGAGATGACATCACAGCAATAAGGTCCTAGGGGAGCAGGGGCAGGATGCCTATTTCTTTTCTTCTCCTGCGTTAGCTGGTGAATACCAGCTTTTTCAAAATGCTTAACCAATGTGACTTTATAACAGAATTTTTTTTCCTCATTTTGATGGAGATATAAAAAACTTAATGCCTGGAACCATCACTCTCTGCAGTGGGGAAAAAAATACTCAATTTGTACAGAATAGGCAGCCTTCAATTATTTTCACATCTGTCCATAGTATAATTGAGTGTATCTCTGCAAAAAATATATGCAAAAAAGAGAAAAAGAATGGACAACAATATGTGTTTTGATGTCTATAAAAATGTGTAGCTAACAGTCTTTAAAAAAAACTTAAGTAACTGGACTGGGTTTGCTCTCACTGATAAAAAGAAACTTTAGTCTATAATATTCCGGATATTTTAACTTTGGAATGATGTGTACACACATATCATGTGGCACTTCCTCTGTGCTAAAGGATAGTTAAATGATAGAAGTATACTTTCTTGCCTTCAACAAGCTGCAGAAATCTATGCAAGCCTGATAATGTGCAACTAAGACATATGGATATGGATGGCCAGCTCTGGTGATGTTTATAACAAGGTTTTATTATTTGTTGCTTTTCTTAATGCTTCTGTAACCATCATTCTGGATTGCCAGAGAATCTCTTTTTACCTCTACTCTTTCTTTGTTGTTTGGTTTTTTTAGCATGTTTTGTTGACATTTTTAAATAAAAATTTCTAAACTTTACAGTTGAAAAATCTCAAACTTCACCTCTGACTTGAGGTCAGAAGGTTGTAAGGGTAGGAGTAGGGAGAAGCCATTGCCATTCTCACTGGAAAAGCAACGAAAATCCTACTGATAGCACATCAGCACAGGAGGCCGAACCAGGACCCACAGCTTATTCTTGGGACAATCCCATCACTTCAGAACATTGCATTACATTATGGGCCATCAGAAACTGTTCACTGGGGAATATTTTACCTATGAACATGTAGAATTTTGTGGACCACTGGGTGCAATTGTATTCACAGCCAATACAAATGACTGCTCTAGGCCTGTACCAATGGGAATTTTGCCTGTTCTGTGTGAGCCATGACCCACTTTTACTCCCTGAGATCAGGGACAGCTGGAAAAACAACTGATCCCTTCTTGCTTGGAACTCTGAAGTCTACCTTTGAATATCTATGTTTTTTTTTTCTTTTCCTTGAGTACCCTTGCCATTAAAACATACTGATTAGAAAAACTTCTAATTTCTGTCTCTAAGAACAATAGTGACAGCAAAACTTCAAAAAAGTATACCACATGCAAAGAGTTCTGAGTCACAAAAATGGATTTTAACGAACTAGTGGAAAAAGGCAGAACTGAAGGGCATGATGAGACTGTGCATGGGAAGACTTCATTCTCTACATACTCCAAGGAGGAAGGTTCAAGGGTGGTCCCACAGAAGAGCTAACTGATTGCTGTTCCCAGGAATGATAAAGTGCTACTGGCCCTGGGCCTTCTAGAAACTACAAATGAGATTCATAACAACTCCACAGCTTCCCTGAGCTTGCCACTGAAACAAGTATATTAATCAACTTGATAAAAGTTTATTTTTCATTTTCTTGACAAAATGCTTTGCCTTCTTTCCAGAATCGGCCTAACCTGGACCTCAGTTTGGGGAATACTGAGTGTATGGGCTAATACTGGTTTTTCTCTCACAAGCTTATACCCTGACTTCCATGCCTACCACGTAGCATCCCTGAGGGGCTGGCAAATAGCCAGTCTATTCCACGGCATTTCCAGCTTCCAGAGAGAGACTGATCCCATTTACAAATCTAAAGTGGACACCTCCTTTGCTTCTTCAATGATCTTATATGCATTAGTATAGAAAAGGTTCTTAACCCCAGACCATGGCTTTCTGGTTATTACAGCACCATGCTTATAAAAGTGACAGCAAGCCCCTAAGTGCACTGCATAAATAAAGGAACAGACAAAGCAAATGTAGGATCGATAACATACGGCAACACAGGCTTTTTTATACACTGCCTCTTGAAACTCCAGGTCACTTTCCTTACCTCTTGAGGCTCTTGACATTGAGATGCTAACACCAAGAAAGATCTCTGCGCTTGGAAAGCAGCACGTACCATCTCTGCCTGTAACAAAAGGAGGAATATAAATTAAACCTTAGCCTGTAACCTCCAAGGCCTTGTCGTGGCAGCTGAAAGTCAAATGTGACAGCTCAAATCTTCTTGCTGCTTCTCATCTAAATCACAGCAACACTGACTGCAAGAAATGTAATGAGGTACTAGCTTAGCTATGCATTTTTTTTTACACCGAAGGTTAAATTCCCTGTCTTCAGACAGGAAATAAAATAGTTGATAAGCAGGATTTTAGTTATAATTCCTACGTTTAGTCACAGGAGGATTTAATTTCAACACTTCAGAGTACGTCTAGGCATTTTAATGGTGATGCTTATACCCAAGTGCATGGGAAGAACTTATTACCACTGGAAACAGCAATCTGCAAACTTTGTGTTGAACTGCAGCTTAGGCTGTGGTGATGTTCAGGATGAGTTGAGTTTGGCACATTTGCTGAGGGACTATGCTGTAACTCATTCCTTGCCCATGATCTGTGGGCACATTCTAAGATTGACAGCCATGAGAGATGGTGGCCGAAGGTTTTTGGGCACTCTTCCACACACAGAACTCTAGCATTTGGGTTAAAGCTGCACCTGACAGTATGCTTACTGTCACCAGTTTGGATGGATGATAAATCTCTGCACTCCTGGGTGTTTACCAATGTTCAGATTTCTGGTCTTTCTCATTTATTTGAACCCTAAACATTTTCTGTACATTCTTATTGATATACACTGATTTGAATCCGTATTCCACTATCACCTCTACCTCATCCAGATGGGTGAGTAGTGACTAGGAAAAAGCATTATTGGTATAGAAAAGAATTATTCATGACTAGTATATATTGCTAAATAAAAACCAAACTAAATGCTGTTAAGTTAACCTAATATGAATAGGTACATTTATAATCACTTTGTGAAAGGGTGGGGAAGTACACACTGTTTTTCCTTGGGGTTTTTTCAATCTAAAAAGAAAACAAGAAAATTATATATACAGACCCATGTGGATGCAACTTAAACTACATAAAAGTCAGGAAATTTGATGTTGTAGCAAAGTAAAACAGCTAAATTGTGTTTATTCATCTTAAAATGTGATGGCATTAATAAAATATAAACTGTTAGGATGAAAGTCACTGCAAGGAAGATGGTAAAAGAGACACAGCTTGGACAGTATTTGGGGAGAAAGGGATAATATGGTCTGACAGGCTGAGATTTGGAAGGGTATAATCATCTCTATAAATAGATAAAAAAATAAATAATAAGGGAAACCTAAATTTTCCAGCCAGAGACATAAATACCATCAATAATAGCAAGGTTTATATATTCTTAGACATTTCAGATTACTGGGTTTTTGGTACAGAAATTCATAAACCAACAATGTGTGGATTATTTTAAGCTTGGGGGGTTTTTGTGTGTGTGAGGAGAGCCTTGTAAAACAGCTGAGAAAAAACTGATATTCCTGAGGAGGAAGCGATTATGAATGAATTCAGTGATTCTTAGACTGCAAGATGGATAAAAATAAATCTGTAACTAAGGCTTGGTATAAGGCAAACTTTTAAAAACCAGACAAATCAATGAAAGAAGATGATTGGTCTGAGGAACTTGATGATTTGAATGCAGGAAAGGATGGATTAACATTGAGAATGGAAATAATCTGTGTGCACTAGGCAGGAGAGAGAAATTGTAGGAAAGAGTTAGAGTCTCTAAATGAAAAAATAATGAAAGCAATATACTAGGAATAGGTACAAAACCCTCACAGCGTGAGTGGAGGCCTGGATTATCAAGCAGAATTTTCTTTCCAAGCAAAGGAATGATGGATAAAAGCTTTTTTGAACTGTACCTTGCATGGGAAAGTAAAACAAAGATGTATTTTTTTTAGCTACTGGAACAATAAAGAAATAAAGCAATGAAGTGAAGCCTTGACACTGCTCTGAAGGGCAAGTTTGGCATGTCTACATTATTTTTGATGTATAGATTATCAGCTGCTGAATAACTTGCTCTTCCCCAATTTCAAGGAAGTCGATGTATATGAAGATATTGAAAGGGTAGCTAAGGAGAATGATGGCAAATCAATGAGAATTACATTATTTGAAAGAGAAGTAAAATATATGCAGCTCAGTGACAGAATCGCTGGGTCCATATTATCTCTTTTCCGGACTACTGAAGACACTGGCAGATGGAAGCACAAGTAGAAAATATTTTAAAGATATATTATTTGGAGATATTGCTAGATGACAGAAATATGCGATGATGGATTGGGCAAATATGCGCAAGAAGAGGGAGGCAAGTTATGCAGCCAGGCTACGTAACTAAGCAGGTAGCACTCAATTTTGGAGGGAGGTGACTCTTTCATGAGACTCCCCCCCCCACCAAAACCAGTGAAGACTAATGAGTGAAAACACACCAGAGAGGATCTTTCTCAACAACTTGTGTGGCTCAGATAAAAGACTGCTACAGAACAAATCAGGTGAAACTCTTTCAGTTATATTCATTATAGTAATGAAGCTTGAGTGTCAAAAATAATATAGGAATTATGAGTAAATTTATCAGAGTAGAGTACACCACCAACTTGCACACATCCATCTGCAGACAAAAATGGACACGTCTTGGAGCAACAGAAAATTGACATCTAAAAACTTCGGGTAATCATTTTGGCATTCTTGGGATTACACACAGACACATCAATCATCAGGCCGATTCCTCAGATAAGGTGAATATTTTGAAGGAAGCAAATTCCTCAAAGCATTTCCTACTCTGCTTTTAGCAATTTGTTGTAAAGGCTGGAGGAGATAGCTGTGACTTTGGACCTGAATTCCAGGACCATGTGGCACTCCATGCGACTCCCCAGTTTCCCCACTGGTAAATTCTGGAATAATGCATCTTAATCCTTCATCTCATGTCTGTTTGACAGCTGACTGAGGTGACCAATATGGCTGGAAGAGCTGAAGTTTGACATGTATGCCATGACAGCCCAGTTTCATGCTGTGGAAACCTGTGGCCGACTACAGTGTGTGACCTCTCTGTTGCCACTGCAGTAACAGCATGGACTGGCCTCTTCTCAGTTAAGCCTGCAGAGGTTAATGGAGGAATCATATGTATTTAGAAATAATCTTTTTAATACCAACTGGTTTAACCTTCTCTGTCATAACATAAAGCCACCTTATGATATTTGTCAGAAGCCACCCCTTGAAAAATTGCCAGAGGCTCTGTGAGAGATGTCTAATGAAGACAACACTGCTGACCTGTTTGAAGGAGCACGAGTACAAATTCCACTCAAACTTGCACTGTTTCAAACTGAGTAGATGTAGATGCACTCGACCTGAAGCTTAAATTTCCAGTTTGCTTTGGTGAGGTTCAGTTCTCCAGAGCACATGCAGGTTCAGGATCTGCCTCTTTCTCATTTTAAATGTTCTGTTCAATCTAAGTCGACCTTCACTCTGGTATCCAAGTACCAATAAAGATAAATATTATTTATGTGCCAAGCAAGCTACAAGAACAAACAGGAACATGGACTCAAATCTCAAGTTACATCTAGTTGATGTAACTAGTTGAAAAAAACCCCAACTAAATAGAAATAAGAGAAACAAACATAAGATTTCCTAATGAAATTTTAGTCAAGAAAATTACCCTAGTGGCCTTATAATATTGAATTTGTCAAATGTTATTGTATTTAATACCGTAGTTCCTCAAAATCATAGCACTTAAAAGCACAGTGTAAATATCAGAATCCACTGGACTTCTGTTGTTGGAGAATATTACACATCTGCTTATATATACATGCTAACATTAACAGAGATAATCAGCAAATCAAAATACAGCTCTAGGTAGTAAAGAGGACACAAGCGAAAAATGGGATTTAGTGGTCCTGAGCTCAAAATGTAGTTTCTGCAGAAATAATTATGGGTCCTTTGTACCTAGCAAAAGACACAATAACTGACTGTAGTTTTCAATTCAGCAAATGAAAACTAGAGATAGAGCTTCACTGACCCCAGCCTTTCTCTAAGAGAGACAACACTACCAGAGGAAGAGACACAGTTTGTCTTTTACATTTTGCTTTCAAAAGCCTGTTCAAAGTGAAGTGGTGAAGTGGCTGTCGGCCTGAAGGGAAAGGAAAGAAATGGAAAAGAACGGAGTTTAAATTAAGATGGTGCTGCTATAGAAACCATCCAGGCTAGCGAAAGAGACAGTATTTATTTTGAACAGCTAACTGGCTGACAAGAGATTTTTAAAAACTGGACCAAGCCTAGAAGAGTCACTGTCAGTTCTCCAAACAGAGCACTTTTTACTTGGGAAAATGAAGAGTAAAAAAAGAAAAAAAATTGTCACCTTTCTCTCACTGGTCCATGCAGAAAACAGGCTTGAAATTCAAGTGAAAATTGAAGTCAGTGGGAGATTTGCCTTTAGTTTTATCAGAACCAGACACCACCTGAGGTCTTTTCTATTTTCAGACAGATACATTGACTACCACCAATCAGCTGTCCCCTATACTGAAGTTTTTTGGTGTTTTTCAGCCTTTATGGCTATGTCTATATTAGGGAATTTTTGTTAAAACTTCTCAGCATTGCTACTGCCCGTACTGTACCAATCAGTGCTATCAATTGTATCGGTGCTGATCTCTGGATGTTTATATCTGCCAGTGTATTAAACATGTAACTGTACAAAGTGCTGGTCAGTATTACTTGTTTCAGAGTAGCATCCATATCTTAGCTCATTAACTTTACTTTTTAGTAAGCTTCAATGTGACTTAAACCACTCAGAGCTCTTACCCCTGGTGGAATCCAAACCATACTGTTCTTTAAGATCTCAGTGCTAATTAATGATGTAAGATGAACAGAATCGTTTGGGGTAGATTGTTGCTGCCATTTTATTTCTTCATTTGAAACATGAACTATAGAGATGAACTGGAGTAAAGGGATATTTAGAACCACAACAGTTGTTTCTACATTATTTTCAATATTGCCTTGGGTAAAGAATATACATGTTCTGCAACATTTGCACCAATAAAGTTGGTCACAGTATTCCAGAATTTCCTCTAAACTCTCTTAGTTTAGAATGACATGTGTTTTTCTGATTGATTTCAAGGGACTGTTAAATTTAAAACATAATGAATACTATTTCAATGTCAGCTTTGTTAATTAATTAATTATTAATTAATAATTAATAGCAAAACCAGTCAATTATTTTGTTCATCTGTCACTGCTTCAAATGGATAGAAATATTTTGCTTTAGGGCCACTGTGGCTACTTATTACTGCCAAGTGAAGCAATAGGAGATCATATTCTCCAAAAACGTCTCAAATAACCTTTGCCAGCCATAAGAGAGGAAGAACAAGGCCAGACCAAAGCTATTGACTAGCTGATGCTCTCCTAAAGCTCAGGCTGTTTTTTTATCTTCCAGATTCACAAATTCTTCATGAATCTCTTTGACAACAGCCAAAAAAATCGACGACTCTCTTGACCTCTGTTCATTTCAACTTTTACACAGAAGTTCTGAAAACAGATGTAATGTACTGATATTTAGGGACTCCAGAAGATTCAGCATAGAAAAATACTGAGAATTGTGTGCAAAAATAAAAAGCCCACTCATTACTCAAGATGTGGTCTATTTACAGACTAAAGTGTTGGTGGTTTTATGACACCTTTCTTTTCCGAGCAGTTTGAAAATGTTCAAGAATTCAAGTTTCCCATTTCCATTGCAGCCTTCTGCAAAGGGCCAAGTCACCTGATGGAGATTTCCAAGCCATCTCACTGCACAGCACACAGCCATGGATCTACATTTAAAGGCCTCCACATCAGCAGAAGTAAAAGGTGCTACTGTCCCACTGTAGCATCTGATCTAGATGTAAGCACCTGGTCCCTGGTACTTCTCTATAGACCAGACACAGCCACTAAATTGTCAGCTGTGCGGGATTTGTGCTGTCATTTTCTGCCTCTGTAATACGTCATTACTGATCACCATAGAAACAAACAACACATAAAAAGAGCCAAACATTTTAAAAACAAGCATAAAACCATTGTAAGAACAAATGGCTTCTCTCCAGTGCAGAGGACGCATTGCTAAAATACCAGTCCACCACTGCTGGCTGGAGCTTCTAATATCCAAAGACTGTCAATACTGTACTTTATGAGCGTTAGGGTATGAGTAACAGCAATCAGTGATAAGCTGTACTTGACCTGCCTCAATTTTGTTAAATATCCCAGGACTCCTGAGGTAAAAGGCTTTTCCAGGGGGAATACATTTAAGTAAAAACATTACATGAATATTCTTTGTATCGCATGTCAAAGATTATGCCACGACAAAATGGTAGTTTTTTTGGCAATCTGTATTAAGGAGAGTAGACAGAAAGCACCCCAACCTCTACAGGGAGGAAGTTGGGCCACAGTCTTCCTGAGAGAGCTCTTAAAGCTCTTCATCCTGCCTAGCCTACAAAACCAAGCAGGTTTCTCCAAAAGTGATGGCAAAGGGAAACCAGCTCAGTTCAGGATTTCACTGAAGAACAGAAAGTGGGTACATTCAAGTTTCACAGCCCTTTGAAGCCTCTAGTTTCTCCTGTGACCTGGAGCTATTCTATGCATCACTGAAAAAGTGCATTACTTCTTTAATAAATAGAAACTACACACAATGCATTGAAGTAATGAAGTCTAAACTTTTTTATTTACCAAGATCAACTTTTTTTAATTCAGGTGCCTTTTTTCTTCCCCATGAACATCTGAGCTCAGAGTTCTTTGGAGGACCTGGTTGCCAGCATTGAGGAACTATTTGTGGAAAGACTTCATTTCCCTGAGGAAAAGCAAACCTACATTTCCTCCATGGAACACATCTTGTAAGCCAGCACATCAGAGAACCACAGAGATCTCGGGGCCTGCAGGTCTCATTGTGATCTGCACAAACACGCTTTTGCTGCACTGGTTGCAGGCACTCTGGTTATTTCTCTGATGAGCTGCTTTGCCCCTGAGGCTGCTACTAAGCAGCCCCATTCTCTATCACCAGCTATTCTGTCAGAAGCCCTTCTCAGTGAAGGTCCAAATCCATACTAAGGAAATTTCAGAAAAGACTTTACAATTTCACAGGCCTTATGCGTCCTTGATTTAACAAACACGAGTTCTAGGAAGTTCAGATGCTTCTCTCTGTAAATTAAAAAGGTTACAGCACTTCTTGAGGTTTTACTTCATAAATATTCTTCTAGCAATGTTCACTGAGCACTCTTCTGAAGAACTGATTTCTTGACTTTCTCTGACAAATTGCCTGGAGAACCACTGATTTCTAAGAAACTGTACTACCTTTACAGAGAAAGCTTGGAAAAATAGGTTCTTATATGGAAAAGACTTTTTTGTATGTTCTGCCTCTCATGCACTTCACAACAACTGGTGACATTGCCACCTCACTCTACAAGTGGTCCCACTGAGCTCCCTGAAAGTAAATCAAAGGATAAAAGTGCCAGAACTTGTCTCCTTGTAAATTCACTTCCACTTTCATCACGTTGAAAGAATCCCAGGCGCTCAACCAAAATTTGTTAACATGGAAGTCAGTTCAAAACTTAAAGCTCAGATATCTACAGTAATATTTTAGTATTGCTTCCACCTGAACCATATTTTCCTTTTCAGAGGTGCTAAATAACAAAAGCCTATATGTACTTGAAGAGGGAGCCTCAGCCTCTCTGAAAGGCAAGGATGTGATTGAAAAGCAGATCTGAACTAAGGTGTTTTTTTAAACAGAACATTTAACAGAACATTGTATTACAGCAACAAGAAGGAAATATTTCAGCCTCAAAGTTGTACATAAAGATGCTTAATGAATCTTTTTACTGTATCTCTGGAATAAAACACATAATTAAACTTACGAAACTCTGCGCCAATACTTAAACTGCTTTGCAGTGCAGATTTATTGTGGAAACACATAGTTCCATTTATGAGTGTCAGTAGACTAAAAGAAGTTAGCAGTGACAGTGACGTGGTTTAATCTATCCTAATGGACTCTTCAACATTCAGAAATGTGACCATATTGATCATGCAATTCATACTGGATAAAAAGAGGCAATGAATGTTTGTGGCCACATTATACCCTCATCACTCCTGACAGTACTCCAAGTTTATTTAAAACAACATTCAAACCACACACTGGTTTCCCTTGTGGCTAAATTCTCATTATTCACTGAACTCCTTTTTACTAGAAACTGACTGAAGAGCCAGATTCTGAGCTCATTGTTTGGTTTTTTGCTGACGACAATGAACAGCCTTCTCAGTTTCCAAGCCCAGCATTTCTATACACTCAAAACAGTTGCAACCAACTAGCAAAATAAAAGCAGGTCAGGGATGGGGAGGCAGATGAGTGAAAAGAGTGTACACGTGCTCTTCAGAAAGAATGAGACTGAAAATTAATAAAAGACTTACTCATAGCCTGTAGCAACAAATGACATCATTCAAGCATGTGTACCAAAAACAAAAAAAAAAAAGGGGGGAAAAAAAGCATTCATAGATGTGTATTTCTCAGATTGAAACAAATGGGCTTTAATTACGTTACTACTCGAACTCATAATTTTCACCAGAGAAATAAGAACTATGAGCACCAGTAAAAAGAATTTTCAGTTGCAAGAGTTTCATGCTGATGACTATGGCAAGGATGCGGTCTTTGTTTTTCTGACAGATCGAAAAAGTGTAACTTGGCAGTGCTTCACTAGAAATTACTGGTGTGAGAACCACACACCTCACTGTTGTGACCCTGAGTGCCTGAGATGACTGTCACCTATGCTCTCTAGATCCTGGACTGCTTTGAAACAGAGAGAAAAGTAAAAGACTGATTACCTTACCAAGGCTTACCCTGGCTTTGTTCCAACTCCATATATCTAAGCTTCCCTAATACATTTTCTTAACTTTACATCAGCAAGTGTCCTAGACAGTGGCTTTGCAACAGGCTCATGAAGACACTCACACTGTATTTGTGGCTGTGAGTGTAGGTGGTTCACACTCTAAAGCCATCTGTGATTTAGCTCGCTCTTTTAGCCATGTAATTTTACCACCTTATGATTTTTGGTTAAGCTGACGCAGTGGTTTTCAACTTGTGGAACTCTTATGCCTCTAGTCTGTACACTGCTTCCTGGAAAACCACCAAGAAAAACTGGTTTCCTGCCAGTTGACTCAAATATTCTCTTAAAGGGCTTCAATGAAAAAAATTTCTAGAGGATAGCAAAATTAGCATGAGCTAAAGCATACGATCAGTTCTGACTTTGACTTCCAGCGGCCAAAAATGTAATGTATCCCTCGAGTAATTGTTCCATTCATTAAGTAAATTGATTCGTAAAATGTGGACCTCATATCTCATCTGAACACTGAATATTATTCTGAATTCATCTGGTCAATTAAAGAACCTGTCATGATCAGATTTTTTTCGTAAGAGCAACTTATCTAACACTTTCTTGGGCAAAGATGATGAATTTTTCTTTGTTTTCACACTGCAAATAAACTTTCCCACTCAATTCTGATATCTTTTTCTAGCATCCTTGGGAGATCAGAAAATCCCATTGTACTGAGTAACCATATACACATAAAATCCTTTTTAGGGGGCAATAGTTTTAGACCTTGGTCTAGAATGGTCTGTAGTGGTCCCTCATCAACTGCACTACTTTGAAATCAGCTCATGGATTAAGTCAGGAACCACTCCATATGCAAAGAAACCCCATGAAAACGGGTTATGAGTAACTCTTGACAGCCTTGAGTGCTTGTGTTTCTGATTTCTTATGTTTCTGAGGAAATGCCATATGGAACGTTTTCATTATATATTCTCACCACTCTCCCCCCTAGATTTACAGGTGCATGTTTCTTGTGCCAGCAATACAGAACTAAAAGCCCAGTACTGGCCACCATGGCACTTATTTTTCAATACTTGTTTGACTTTTATCTCTTCCTTGCCTTTTTAAATAACAAGAAAAACAAGTGGTATTTACTGCAATGTCAGTGTCAAGAAACTAACAGCCCAATCGAGGTCCCATCAAAATTGTTGGAAAAACTCCCACTCTTTCAGGGGGTGGTGTTCCAGACTTGGAATGGACAGGTCCTTCATGCTCATCTTTATTCCCAACCAGGTGTCTTACAGTCCAACAGGTACAAGCATATCTGCACACCACTGCACCTGCCTCAACAAATCCTGCTTGTTTTGAAAGCCAGATTCAATCCCTAGGCCATATGGGAAGTTGTCCTTTAGAACAGAGTAATCAAAAGTTTTAAAACTCCTAGAAATGTCAGGTTTTTTTAAACTAATCTCTAAATTAGCCTCTTGGCTGGATTGTATATATTGCATTTCCATCTTTCTTCTCATATTAAAGTGAACATTCTTTATTGCTCATGTTATAAAGCATCTTGTAGTACATATATATGGTGAGAAACACAGCTGAATTAGCATTACAAAATCAACTTTAATACTGACAGATTTCTAAGGTTGATGATTTTATTTTATTTACCCTTTTGGTGGATAGCACTACTCTTTTCTACACTCTAAGACTCTTTCTTGCAGTTGAGTGCACTTTGTATGCTGTCAAAAATATCTGTCTTTTTATTCTCTTTTTATGTATTCCATTTTCCCCAGTCCTGCAGTAGCACCTTGTTTTGATGTTTATTCCACATAGCAGAAAATACCTCTCACAGAAATGCAAAGGCAGCCTGACTGCAAGCTTCTCTTTGGGCATGTTGACATCATCCTCCCCTCTGAGCTCTAATTCAACTTTCAACACAATGCCTAAAACCGCACGGCCTCTGAGCACAAAAGATGAACACGAGAGTACACTTGTGCATTCTGTTGCCCTGTAAGCAAATTGCCTTGTTAATGAGGAATCAGTCAAATAAGGGGTTTGATAGTCTGCATTCAGATTAGCTAAGATAAAGTGCAAAAGTGAGGGTTTTTTGGTGTAGCACAGACAGCAGCACATCCTGCTCAAAGTTCAGGGCTATGAATGTCATTGACTCATTCTTCAGCATCTCTCAAATGAAAAGACAACATGCAGCCATTTCATATGTCATAACTACTCTTTTGAAAAAAAAGAGGAAGGTAGGATTTTTTAACTTCACTGATAGTCCAAACCAGAGTGGCACTTTGCAAAGTGCATATATATTTAATAAAGCATATCTCCTGCTTTCAGCTCTCTGTTTATATTTACGTGGACTTTACTGGGAAGAAGTGAAGAATGTCACTGCTTTCATGTAATAGATAAGGAAAAGATTCTCTGGGTACGTGCATACCATATTTGTGGGGTGCACATTGCTTTCTGAGCCCACCATGGTAAGAAACAAGTGCATGCACACAGAGAGCTCCTGCAGATTGGATGATGTGCTGTGAATTACTTCTCAGTGCCACCTTGTTCATGCAGTCATACATGCAATGGATTGCATCCAAACTCTCTTCCAATAAGGAGCAAGTGAACCAACAACCACTTCATTTCTGAATGCTCCAAGCTCTTTGAGCTTTTGTCTTGAGCTCTGCATTTCAGCAGCTGGAAGGTGATGGAAGAAAGGAGGGAAAAGCATCCATATTTTTATAGTTTTCCATTCCAAGATAAATAGCTTAGATGAGAGAAGAGGGAACATAAATGAATCACACAGACAATCTGTTCTTTCAACTGGTGGGGTTGGGAGGTTAAAAGATTTTTACAAATAAACATTTTTTAAAAAGGCAAGTATTAGCTTATGTGTTTGACAGAAGGCAGTAATTATGCTCTGCCCTGTACCACATAAAATACTAAAATATGGAAATGTGAGGTTATCTATCCTTCTCTTGTAGAACCAGTACATTCTCTTCCTATCATGATGTCTCATCTGGTACATTACTCAAACTCAAGCCAAAGTATTCCACCACTTGAGACAGCACATAAACAAAAATAATGTGATAAAATTCATAATAAACACATTACAAAAACCTACTTCTTGGCCTTCTAAAGTCTTGCTTTGTTTGCTTTGCCAAGGCAAAGAGCCCATCAAAGCTGCTTGAACCCAGCTTCCTCACTGGGACACAATCTAAAGGTAGACTATGTCTTCCACAAGCAGCTCTTTATCATCCTTAACACATTTTCTGCAGTGCTGGATTCATGGCCTATGCTGTAGAGTCACCATCTGTTTTATATAGATTTTGAATTTCCCTCATTCTGACAGAAGGACAGTTTTTGGTGTTGGCACATATGGTGAGTCAGCTTCAGGGCTGTTACAACCTGTAATGGTTGGTGACAGCCTCCAAGACACTGGCATGTCACGCCAAAGACAGCTGGTTGGTAGCAGTCCTGGCCACATTCTCTTTCACTGACTTCACGTGCTCTACAGTTATGACATGGACAGCAGAAAGTAGTTTCATAAAATCTGTGCCTGTAAGGGACTTTGCATTTCATAGAAATATCCATATAATCACCAGATCTTTATTCCACAGTGACAGAACAGAGAAAAGATCTGATCTTAGCTGCTTAGAGTAATTTGTTTTAAATAGAGTATGTAAAGCCTAACCATTCTCCCTGTCTTTTAAAAAGTGGTTCATTTCTTCAGTGCAGTTGACCTCAGAGATTCACCACTGTATGTACTGTAATTTGAAAGAGAAATATGTTGCTCTCAAGATTGAGCCTAAGCAGAACTCAGATAAACTAATCTTTGTAAAACCCACTCTGCTGCTGTGTTTAAGAGAGCCAGAAGCTAGCTATTAGTTCTTTCTTATGGTTTGTTTGTTTTGTTCTCTTTCAACAGACTTTTTAGAGTACAGTATGCTGAAAAAATAGGAATGAGGCTCCCCAACAGATATCAGCTGTATCTGAATTCTTCCTTTTGCCAGGCACACAAATCACAATCGTTACAGCCATCAGCATGAAACACATCATGTTAAATCCCTCATTTCTTTAGCATAATATGAAGTCTCTCTTTCTCTCATATTACCATTCTGGTCTGTCAGGTATGTGAGGTTTTTCAAGGCAACAGGTGTTTTCTGAAATAAAATACAACTTTCCCTTCAGCTCATTATGTGAAAGAGACAGCAGCTGCAAGTATAATGCTGAGGACACATGGCCTGTAAGACACCCAGAAGAAAAATACTCCTTGTTCCACTTATTAAGGTAAAGCACAGATGTTGCTTCAGTGATAAGCATGAGCATAAGGCAACCATAGTCCGCTCCATGTTGTAAATGCAGAATCTAAGATTTCAGAATATTTAGTAGGCTGCAATCAGAATCACCAGTTTCTTTATGTAAAGAAAGCTAATGCAATGTCTAAGCTCATAGCTTAACAAATACTTAACAAATACTCCACATCGCAGCTTTCATTACACTATCATCAACAATATGCTAGGGACTGTCCACAGACTTGTCTGACAAATTACGAATAATCTTCTATATGGATTTGATTATGAGTATGAAATAGTGACACATGCATAAATTAATACACTTACTGATTTAATGCTTTAAGCATTTACAAATAGTGTATATTAAAAAGGGTTTAGCAATTTAGAACGTTAAATGCAATCCCTATCCCTGCTTAGTATTGGTAGTAAGACTATTTTTGTATCACTCACATATAAACTGTTGAGAAATCAACTGCAAAATAATGATGTCTAATGAATGTAAAAACCAAGCTAGAATCAATCCTTCCCAGGGAGCAATTCTCTATTCAGTTAGGTTCGTAATTCTTCCTCCAACCCTCTGACCCCCATTTATGTATTTTTCCCTAGTTTCTCTTGTATTGTAGCTTATAGTATAATTGTCAAGGCTTTTTCAAATAAAAAGGGAATGCAGCATTTCTTTAGAAAAACAAAGATCGTCTAGAATTGCCTGGTCTCCTTACTCCCTCCTGCTTTCTAGGCCTAACTAGGTCAAAAACTCTGTCCTACAAACCAGAACATGTAACACTGCATTAAAAAACACAGATCACAGAATAATCCAGTTATCTTTCTCTGTAAGTTGGCTGCTTTGGTTGTCCTGAAGAATATTTATGTTGGCCTTGCAACATGAATCTCAGTAGCTTGTAGGACTGCATGTTTTCTGGCTACAGTGTTTGTTATGTAGAGCAGCAGCAACAATCAACTGGGAACTGTACACACAGAGGAAGGCCTGATTGCATGGATCTACTAGAAACGTCAAAACCTTCACACTCCTTCAGATCCAGCTTGCACTGACCCCAGCTCTCTTGTGTGTGGGATTTTTTTTTGATTTTTCCCCAAATCTCTTGGTAAGATGAGTCCATCCCTTGTCAATTCTATCACCACCCATGTCAGGGAAGACCAGCTTAAAAAAATAAATTCACACAAACAAGTTCTGATCACAAGGTTAAGATCACAAGGTTACAAAGTATTGTCATCATGAAAATGACACATAGTACTTCCTTGCTATAACTTATGTTTTTAACAAAAGGTCATTTAAATGGCTGAATCATTTTTAGTTTGCTACATTGTTACCAAATGAAAGAGATGTGAGTAATAAAAACAAACAACCAGAACAAAATCTCTATATTTATTGGAATGATGATACACATGCCTAGAAAACAGCCACAGGAAAGTTATCATTGCCTGGGCCCACCTGTTGTTTGCTAATTTGTTGGCACATGTTCTAAATTGTGTTCCTGTCCTGCGAAGAGCTCAGCAGCCAACAAAACTATTCAAATTGCCTGTGACTGAGAATATATTGCTTGTGACTGAGAATATTTCTATATTTTGCATTCTATGGTGTTCAACTTTGGTGCTGTAGAAGACAAGCAATCTCTTCTTATGAATCCATATCACCTTGTGCTGTTCCCGAACCAACTGTACTCAATGTGTTATGCCAGGCTATCTCTACTACAAGAATTAATAACTTAGGGTTTGTTCTGCTATTAAGATACTCCTTTACTCAGAAATCAAGGCTGATCACACAGATTCCAAGACTTGTACACTGCATCATCATGGGAAAATCTGAGTAAATACTTACATGTGTCTTCACATCACCTTCAAGAATCTTGCTGTACCTGAGAAACTCAGCAACGCTCCCATTCAGCAGCCTATCAAAGGCTTCAACATACGGTGCTACGCCTGTAGAAGAGGAACATTCCATTATAATGGGTTCACGAAGTATATAATGCATAGGACATGTAGCAGATGGAGAAGATGTATCATAGAAACCGAGGAGATTGCTGTAACTTCATTTCTGATTTATGAAATCAGTGAAAAAGAATGTAAAATTATTTTTGTCCTACATAGAAAGAAGAGGAAAAAATCCTGCTCTTGGTAGAACTTGAATAGGAACCTGTAAGAGAATTTCGTGTTTAATGTAATGGGAAGCCTTTTTTGTCTTAAAATAACATGTGCTAAAACAAACATCTCTCAGCCCTTCAAAGGAGTGACCTGAGAAGTCTAATTCTCTTAACAAAATTCCCCTATTGTACTTTAACCAAATATTATCCCCTAAAAAGAATCTGCACTGTACTTAACAACTATTTTTATACTACTCCATTCCTGAAGATCTCTGTGATGTTTGGTGGCTTTTAATAGCAACCAATTCCATTTCCAGTCAGAGAGTCTTCAGAATGGGTTGACAGTAGATTTATGCAGTGAGATATGGCTTTGTAATTGCCTCATTTTGTTGTCTCACCTTGCGAAACTGTCACTGGATAACCTCTGTATAAAGCTCAAACAAGTCTTCCAGAGGATATATCCCATGGACTGTATATATGCTATACATTACCAAAGGGGAATAAAGCTGCTATTTTCTATATGGTACACACAGCAGTTTCCTGATAAAGTGAACAATCGGAAAATACAGATGGGCCTCAGTTTCTTAAGCACCTGGCTTCTACATGGCACTATGTGGTACCTGTTAAGATAGCAAAAATAATCTTTCCTTGGATGCTTTCCAACCCTCCCTTTACTCCCTTATGTCCTGTCTATGCCTCAGAACCTTTGCCAGATCCAGCATGAATGACACACACGTGAATCTATGACATATGTAGGATCTGAGAGAACAAGGTCAAAATTCTTCCCTGCCTCTCTATCTCATTAATAAAGCCTGAGGATTGCTCTGAAGAGGTACCAGGCTTTCCCCAGAGAATTTGCTTTACCCGTTGGCACTATATAACAACTGTGTCCAAATTCATAATTATGAAAGCCCTCTTTATTCCACAAGAGTCATCTGGCTCCACGACAGAATAAAAGACAGGCTTTGGCAATTGGAGTTTGGAGTGGCCTGTGCGGAAAAGAAAATGTAGTTAGTCAGCTAGGTGGGATTTCAAGGCTCCTTTTGTTCTCTTGGTGCCATTCACCTGCAATTCTGAGGAATTTCTGGGCTTTCTTCCATATTAAGTGTTTGTGTATAAACCCTTCAAATGACCTAATGCACAAAAAGGTTTTAGCTGTGGAGATGCTTTCCCATTTATGTTCTTTTTCAAAATCTGTGCATGTTTCCAAAAGAATCATTGTAACATTTTCCCTTTTGAGCAGAGTTTTACATAACAGTTCACCAAATTCTCCTATGCAGAACTAGAAAGCAACTATGCTATTTTTTACTATTCAATGCAGCTCACTCCCAGGAGCAGTTACTAGAATTTGCCGTGGGCCATGCAGAGCAAGGGAACAATTTATTTGCAATTCTGCTGTTGTAATGCCATTTAGGAAAACAGTAAAGGTACAGATCTCCCATCCTGTTTCTGCAAATGTATTAATTGAAAAGCCAAGGTTATTTTTTTACTATAATTCTAATTACGGAATGGTGTTTTAGGAGATGGAGGTCATGGTTAAAGAAAGAAATATACCTCCATTTCAACTGGAGATTTAAAAAAGGTCACACTCTGGCTTGAGTGTCAGTTTTGAAGGAGAAAAAGAAAGAAGAGACCTGTAAGTCTGTTTCCTTTGCAGTGGCTGTGGCAGCTACGCGAAGCTCTGCAGAGGCGCAATGACACAGGCACACAGAGTGTTGTTTGGGGCACTGTAGGCATACCAGTCACACAAACTGAAGACTTTCCCAACTGCACCAGCAAAAGCTAATTCCTGAGTCCCTGTGTGAGACAGCTCTGCCTGGAGACGTCGTGCAGCCTCGCAAGCACCCCATGGTGCTGCTCATCTCAGCTTCTTACCGCAGTCTCCCAGTGGGTGTGTTTTATAATCACACTTCAACAAGGCTTCTCAGATGGTTTCTTCTAGGGATCTGTTGTGGCATTCAGGCTCTGGTTCCCTGGGGGGTGAATCTTTTCACCTGACTGAGCTCTTAGGTCAGGTCAAGAGTATAAGCAGTGTTCATGGAAGTATCTGGCATGGTGAGTTATCTCCTGTTCTGAAAGCAGCCCTGGTTCTGCAACACTGTGCTCTGGATAAATACAGATTCACCTAAATGGACTCATTACATGACTGAATTCTTTGAGACTTGCACAGTTCCTAGTGTGATTGATTTATTTGTCAGTTTGTACACAGATCATATTTCTCTGACTTTGGTACAGTTTGCCAGCTGCCTAGGTTTTCTCTGGACTGCAAGCACTTTTTTACTGAAGCTTTCTGTGACTGGCTAACTCATCTGCCATGGAAGCCTGCTGGAAGATGCTCCTTTCCTGCCACAGAAAGACACTGCTCTCAGTCAGCTGCTCCACAGCAGCTGCCAGTGTGCAGGCCCACGGCACACAAGAGTGCAGGGAACACCTCTCACATGTGTTGGCTGGCACAGCAGACAATACAGCAGCTCACAGACTTCACTTGCTGCTGTGTCAGTAAAGGAAGCTGCCTGCAACTTTCCATGTGTCCTGCAGCTTCTGTACAGCAGCTGAGTCCATGCTGGGATGTGTTCTTTTCTGGGGAATGGAAGAAAGGGCAAGGAACACAGAAAGCAAAGAACATGAATCTAATGAAGATATGTGTGTTGGGGTTCTGGATGAAAAAACAACTCTTGGAGAAGGGAAAGAGCACTTCTATTCCATCATATTTAGAAGTACCACCTATGTAAAGTTATTTAGCCTATAACTTTCAGGTACCACAAAAATTAAGGCATGAAAAAATATGATTTGATGATATTGTATGAACACAAAAAGAATAGGCTTTTTGGTATATTCTCCACTGTAGTGCTTTGGAGAGCCACTTGAGAAAAGAGAGCTTAAGAGATAATAATGTAAGGCCATGGATGTATAGCAGTCTTCAGTGAGCAAATGCTTCCAAAGAAACTCGTGTTTGATTAAGGATGTTAAACAAATTAAGTGGGTCTGCACGGTGCAATTCAGAGAGCTGGCAAATCAACAGTGTTTATATTGGTGACTTCTATAGGAATATTTATGCTGTACATTTAGGGGATGTCTCATTTCTTCTGCTGATTGGGCTCAAGCAGACCTTTTCACCTGGGGAGTTATTTACTATTATATAAGTTGTAAATATAATTGCTAAAATGGAAAGAGTAATAAAGCTTGAGACATTGACAGTATATTTAAGAAACAGTAAAATCATGAATTTTCTAGGCCATATTAGTTTAGAATTGTGCATGCTACTAAGCTTGTCACATGGCATTTCTAAATAATTTTTTAAAAATATTACTTTATTTTGATACAGAATTTGTAGGAGGTAGGATCGCATTCCCTCTTAGAAGACAAACATATACATTGCAATTATTATTTGCAATTTTTTAATAACAGAGAGATGGTACTTCAAAATAACATACTTACTTCCATTGACTCCATTGATGCCATCGCACTCCATTCCACTGTGTGAATCTGAAAATAATGATTCAAGTCGAGTCACTGCTTTCTCCAATCTCTCCATCAAGCCATGAGTCTCTGCCATTCTGAAAAAATCATTACGGACAGAAACAGTGTTAGACCCCTCTCAGTAAAGTCCTTCCTTCATGCTGCAGTTCTGTTCATCTTGTGGCTTTTTATTTTATGGTAAAACTAATTTTTTAAGCATTGTCTTTCTGGCACATAAGCAGCTGCAGTGAAGCAGCTAACAATGGGTAAATTGCTTCTTTGTCAGCAGGGAATCAGATCAGTACTCAGCTCTGGCTCTTCCTTCTAGGTAGCAGGTTCCAACCATTGCTAGTGTAGCTTTCGGCAGTCTGCACGTGAACAACTTCTGACAAAATGTGTATATACGCTCCCAACCAGATACTCCCAGTGAGATGACTGGAATAGTTATAGAAGTAATTGGTAAAATCTTATGATGATTTGAATCAGCATTTACTGAGACTAAAATACAGACCCAATTAATACTTTCTGATTTTTGAAAAGGTTCATTCTGAAATTTGCCTCAACCTCTTATGCTTTGTAGTAGGACTCAGCCACTCGACTGAAGACTACACAAAAACCCAAGATCTTCTGTTTATCTTTCTTATGTGATTTACCATCACTTTTTTTTCTTACAGAAGTACCCAATACTTTTAAAACTCAAGCTTCTAAAATCGAATGCTAATTAACATTTGGATAGAAAAAAAAATCCAGAGGCCTGCTTGTGCAGTACTGCTGCAGTGCTTTTCATTTAAGATTAAACAGAAATTAGGCTACATTTTTAACAGCTCACACATTGCCTTCTTTCCTCACAATGTGATTATCTGCTCTCTTACATGTGAGGCAGTGTAGGCATTGACATTTTTGAATATTGGCCAATCTCTTGGGAAAAAAGTGCTATACACCATACAGAGTGAGAAAGAGTTATATAAGCAAAGGCAAAGCTATGTTTAAATCCCCTATCATTCAATAGAATGAGTTTAATGTATATGTTCCCCACTTAAGGTTGTGAGTGTTCGATCCTGGTAAGTGACATTCGGCAAGGGGTGTATGTGATGATGATGACTCTTGATTAAAATGATCCCTGTAGCCAGTTCCAGCCCAGCCCCCACACTAGGCTGCATTCCCTGCCCAGCACCTGGACGTGCAAAAGCAGGAGCGATGGGAATGCACACCCCCAGCTGGGGCAAGCAGGGAGTCAGAGGTTCTCTAGGGCCATCATCCTGTGGTGGTCTGCCACAAGACACTGATTCCTGTATGGCTCGCAGACTAGAACGGTTAGGCAGACATGGAACAAATGTGTAAATCTATTCGTTCCTAAAGAGCAGCCTGCTAGCATTGCAGAGATATTAAAGCCTAATAGCAGATTCCAATAAACTGCACCACTATGCAACACTCAGCAAAAAAAACAAATATTGCTGATTCAGTGTCTCCACAGCCAGTGCAGAATGCCTAAATGTTATAATTAATAAGTAAAGTAGCATGGAAAATGTTTTCATTTACAAACAAGTACTACTTGTACTTTATTAATAAAGGATAATAATATTTTTCTTCTAAAAATTTTAGCATGGGACGAAATTAGCAACAAGGACTGTGGAAACACATGCAAAGCTCTTGTGCTCTGAGTCATGCTGCCTTTCAAACAGGGTGGGACCTTCAGATTCTACCCTATAAATGTAATGAGGTTTGTGTTTGATGTAAAAGTGAAGCAGAAGATTTTACAGCATGAAACCCTTGAAAGAACCATTCTCATGAGAAAGTTTTGTCTGGAATTTATGGGGTTTTCCTATTAATATTTAATAAAAAAATCAAACCCCCAAAAAAGAATGATATTAGACAGCATGGACACAAACTGTAAAACTTTAGAGGGGCTCTCTTGTCTTATCACAGAATGGAACAGGTTGGAAGGGACCTCAGAGGGGTCATCTGATCCAACCTTCCTGCTCAAGCAGTCATCTCAGAGCATATGGCACAGGATACATACAGATGGTTCCTAAATATTACCAGTGAAGGAGATTCCACAACCCCTTTGGGCAACCAGTTTCAGTGCTCGGTCACCTGCACAGTAAAGAAGTTCTTCATATTCAGGTGGAACTTTTGGGCATCAGCTGCTGCCCATTGCCCCTTGCGCTATTGCTGGGAAGAGCCTGGGTCTGTCCTCTTGGCACCTTCCCTTCAGATACTGAAAGACATTGATGAGGTCCCCTCTCAGTTGCCTCTTCTTGAGGCTGAACAGATCCAGCTTTCTCAGCCTTTCCTCATGAAAGAGATGCTGCAATTGCTTGATCAGCTTTGCGTCCCTCCACTGGATCTGCTCCAGTAGCTCCATGTCTCCCTTGTGCTGAGGAGCCCAGAACTGGACACAGCACTCCAGGTGCAACCTCACCAGGGCTAAGCAGAGGGATGGGATCACATCTCTTGAACCACTGGCAAAGTACTTTCTCTATACTGCAAAATGCACACTATTCTGTTTGAAAAATCAATTCACTTAAAAAAAACACATCTTAAATTTTTGGAAGGTTACAAATATCTTGGCAGGAATGAGATGAATGTATCAGGGGAGCCTCTCAAATATTTAAACTTTTATGAGAATATTAAAACTTTTCCTAAAACAAATCACTGTTAATCCTAAAAAATATTATGAGTACATTCTTTTCACATTTTACCCTACTACATAAAAGCCTAAAATGGTGTGTATTTTAAAAGTTCTGTTTTCAACAACTCTAAAGTCTGGCTGGTGTAGCATAGCATACTAATACATAACACAGCATACAGTCAACTAATTTCATCAGTATTTTAAAATATATTTTTAGTATAGTACCTATTTGTCTTTATGTGAAGATACAGTCTGGTAAGTTGGGATTTTTTTCATCTGCCTTAAAATTTTCCTTGATGATGTCATCAAATGTGTCACAAAAGTTATGCACAAACTTCTATGGAAGACCTGTTACTTTTTGGCCTCTTCAGCCTGATTTTACCTGTGAAAGAATCCAGTTGTTTGATTACAAACTCAATAAATTGAGAGCACACACCAGGAGGTCTGAGGAGTCTCACAAATCAGCAGAATATAATGTACTACCCAATAAATGGCCTTCTGTAAGACACTAAGAGTAAACATTACAGTGTCAGAAGTTTGGGGGACTAACCCAGCTCAAACATCTGAAGGATCTTTTTAGGCAACACTGCATAAAAAGATCCTTTCCTGCTACAACACAGTCTTTTACTCATTATATTCTTCACAGTTTTATTCTAGTCCCATTAACTGGAGAACTACAATGTTGTTCTTCCAAAAGTGGGCATCACCAACAATAATAGAATAATATATTGTTAGTCTTTAAACAGAAGTAGAAGCCATTTTTACCCTAATGTTAGGGATGTCAAGTTTCTATTCTTTTTATACAGAATATTACACTTAATAATCATCATGTTTACACTATGTCTACCTTTCTATCTCTACATTTGTATAACCATGAGTACACGGTATTGCCATCTATTTATATACATATATGTACATGCACATCATGCACATTAGAATACACACAGTTATGCCTGTCATGTATGAATAAAGTGCAAGAACACTTCTGTGATTACTGCACTAAAAGAGCAAATCAATTGTACACATACTAATCTTACATTTACACCTCGCTTTACCATTAAATTACACAGTGTTATCTACCTTACAAACAACAGGAATTAAAGTTACTGTTCTAAACATCCACTGAACAATAGCATGGAAACTCTCTTCATCCATTCTCAATCTAAACACTGACATCTTCACCTATACATTGGGATTTACATATTTGGCTCATGTCATGACACACTTCAGCATTTTCTTGGCCTATATTCAGCTATTTATCTGATTACTTATTCCACACTGCACTCTGCATGGTCAAAGAGATACCACAAAGCCACAGCTCAAAAGAAATCAGAACACAAATGGCACAGCTTGACTCTGTGAAGATACTATCTGCCATGATACAGCATCAGAGCTTGTATTATAAATAAATAATAAGATTGGTCTACTTACAGCATCAAATTAAATCTCTGCACATTAAAGAAAAGAGGATGTAAATATGTCTATGGTGTGCTCCCACTCTCATAAACCATGTTTTTACATCAAGACAGACTTTCTATCTCACCTGTCAGGATACTAATTAAAGATTTGATCTTGAAGTGATTATCAGGATTAATCATGTATCTTTTGCTGGAGTTGATGCTGACCACCTATAAAGAGTTAAAAATAACAGTGCTTCAACTCCCATGTAATCCCTATCCAGTTGCTCTCTTGGTGAAGAAGTACACTGTCCTTCACGGAAAGCAAGGTCACCTAAGAGTCAGGAAAGGTGTTAACACACATCTACTGACAAATCCTTTAAACACTAACATTGGTAACCGTTCTCTTGGGCATAAAATCAAGACAGAAGATCTACAGCTCTGCCCTGTTTACTGTTACTGGTATCTTTTTTGGGAGAGCTAAAGGCATGTGGTAATACTACCATCTGTCATTTCTTCCACAAAAGAAGTAAAGCCAAAACCGGGTAGAACAAAGCATGCTGAAACTCCAAGAGTGGATTTCTTCTTACAGACAGGCCTTGGGAGATCCCTGCTTTCCTCTGCAGCTGTCTCAAATCACCATTTATCTATTATCAAGGGAAAAAAACTTGGCTGTAGACTAGAATTTCCTGATATACTGATCCCAAACAGCAAACTGTAAGTCAAAACACACACGTACTATTCCTGTTACTATTGTATGTGACTTACAACAGAGGACAATATTGTTCCATCCTCAAGAAGAAACAAGTTGTAATGAATGCACAGGGAAAAGCAGTACAGTAGCATAAAGGGGAAAAAATGTATGGTGACATATCAGGCATGTAAAAATGGGGTTTTGAACAAAGGAATGGTGCTACCTTGTAAAGTAGGAAATGATTCTCACAAACATCAGCAAGAGACTAAGTTCCACAGTTAGTTTTACTTCCTAGCACTCTATTAATTTGAAAGGAAAAGAAATTACTTGTTAATTTATTTGCTTTCCTCCCCTGCCCCCACTCAGTACCAGTTCTTCCAAATTCATCTAGCATCAGAAAATTGATGTCAGGTCTCACTTTTGCACTTATGAGATCCTACATGTCAGATTTGGATTTCCTCTCTATGCCAAAAAAGGGCAGATGCCTAAACAAGAATATAGGCAGTAATGTGGCATTTTAATTGTATTTACCACTGTTGCACTGCCTGGAAAATCACACTGTCCTTGGAAGTACAGCACCTTGCACACGTGCTTTCTCTCTTAATCTTTCAATAAATTGCTACCAAGATATGAACTAAAATACACAACCCCCCAGGATTGCCAGCTGGTACTATCAGAGAGCCAGTCAGGAACATTTTATAGATCCAAAGCACTGTGTCCTCTGAGAGTTCCTCTGTACAATTTATGTCAACATACATCAAGGGAGGAGAAATGCATTCCTGAACATCCCCTCAAATTACAAAAGCATCTTACAGCACTTAATTTCTGACAAAAACACAGACAAGCCTGGGTCTGATATGGCTCTTTTTCCTATATCATCATTCAAACACCTACAAATCCAAGCTGTTTTGAGCAGGCAGTCTCTTTGCCACCTTTGGCATAAGACTCAAATTCCTGCTGTACCCCATTCTTGTTCAGACAATAAAAACCCACTGGCTTGGGTTGCTTATTCGTAGACAGAGCTCGGAAGCAGCTCAGTGGTTACCACTTGGTGGCTGAGTGGTAAGGAGAAGTACCTGAAACTCTTTGGGTTGTTATCATAAAATATTCTGCGCAGAGAATGCAAAGGGAACAGTGGTGAGAAGAAAGTATGTGTTGGTAGACCAACAGGAACATTACCTTGTATGGTTTGTGTTTTGTTTTCCATTAGCTGTAGGGGAGGAATGTAAACAGAGTCTTCTCAAACTGATGTCAGTTTGGATTAAACCACAAGACCTCTCAGTAAGGCCCTGTGTGAGAAGAATGATTTGAGTTTCAAATCAGAGCCTTTTTTATTGTTTTGCCCCTAGATCTACTACAAACTCATTTGGGAGCAATTAATTCTTAAGTATAGAGAATTATTTCATTTTTAAACCTAGTTAAAATAGACAGTTTTGTATATCAAACAGTATTAGAATCTTGACCTTTTTTTTTTTGTTAAGATGGACAGTTATACCTGAAATAGCAAAAAGACAAAAATGTCTGTATGACTTCTGCTTTTTGTGGATGGATGTGCCATTTTGACTGCTAAGTTGATCTGAAGCCTTGGCTGACTCTAGTATATTCACCATAAAATATTCCTGTCTGTAGCTCACTGTATGTGTTAAACCCACTGATATGCTATGAATGAGTCCTTTATGGCTGTGTATAAGAGTGTGCTACATCAATTATCTTGTGTGTGGACTTCTTTCTTTGGCATAACCTCTGTGTTTTTAAAGGGCTACTTTTTACTAGCAAAAACCATTTGCTTAGAAGAGGTAAAAGCAGGTTCATGTTGAACCTCTCCCCTTTAACCCAAGTGTTTTCCTTTAGCTAGCCTTATGCTGCAGGTACCACAAAGCATACTTTTGTGTTTGCATTCTGGCTCCTCCTCTGCTGCTCTCCCTCTCCTAGTGATCAGGCTGCTGTCTACAAAAACATGTTGAAAAAGAACAGAACCCTTTTTCATCCCACTGTTCAGAAAAACGGTAAAACTTGCATCATAAAACAATTTCTGTTTTGACAAATGCCCCTATGATTGTTCATGCATTTTAGATTTCTTATCGCATCCCAGTTTAGTCCCATAATATGGGTGAGCAACCACACACATCAAGGTCTATGTCTACAAGTCAATGTAATAATAACATGGACTGCAGTTAGGCCTCTGATAATTCAATATTAATTCTTTGAAGTATGGCATGTGTTCATGTATATGCTTAGTATCTCCTGGAGTATCAGTTCACTTTCTAATTATTGGGAAGTTCTGTGAAGAGCTTCTATCCCTTACTGAATAATTTTGACTGTCATGAATTTTGTGATCACAAAGAGCGAGTTCATTATTTAATGATATACTGAAGCAGTCAAGACTGCTTGACAGTTTGTGTAAGCATGATTGACTTTAAATAACCAAGGCAACCCAGTTTCTAAGTACATTCTACTCCTTTTATGCTTACTTCTCGTGTCACCACTGCTCATAGTCTTTTGTCTTGGTTTTATTTTCTTCTCTCCCTTCTTCTCTCTCAATGAAGTGTACAAGTTTTAGTATCTCTCCAATCAACAGAAATGCAGTGTTCTTAGCCACCTCATTTACTATATATTAGTGTCAGGCTCTTCATGTAATCAAGCATCCTAAAGGCCTTATGAGCCATTTAATTACCTGTCACAAGTCCAATTACTGTATGTAAACAGACTGCCTTGCTGAACTGAGAAAATATGGTATGTAGGCATTGATTTTATTCAAGTGCTTCAGTTCAGTTCATAATAACTGAACAGTAAGATCCTTTATGCTATAGTTCCAAACAAATTGAATTTGAACTCTCTGAAAGGGTAAATTCCACAAAGTACAAACGTTTCAGTATTTCCGGGATGTGAAAGGAAAAAACCAAAGGAAGAAGTTAAAACTAAGTGAAAGGTATTGCAAGCTCTAAAAACAGAAACTGTGAAATTACTTCTGAAGAAAAGACAAGATTCGAGTTATTCAATACCAAGATTTGTAACAGTTTTGGTTTTGTTTGCTGTGCTGGTGGCCTTTCACAAAGCTTCCACACCCTACTTCTCATGCATATCCACATCATGCTGAAGCCTGAGTAATTGGGCTTGATTTCAGCCAAGTTTGCAAGTGTTCCTGTTCTTATCAGAACATTCTGCCGCAATCTGTGTCTGATAGTCTCAGGCTCATCATGGCTGCTCCACTCAGCCTGTAGCCAGTGGCTCTTCCTCCAGCATTGCAGCAGCCAGGAGGGCTTAAGCAAACTTTCTGTCATATGAGTCCTCCCTCTGCTCTGCAGCTCAGTTGGGATCTTTATTGGTCACAAAAATTCAAGGTCTTCATGCATCTCCCATTCTAAAATTCAACCCACTGATTTTGCCATACTGCTAGCATTGCAATTTGTGCCAGGATGAAATGGGCCACCTGCTACTAAAAAAGACCTTTCTATTTCCTGATACAACCTGGTTAGTACTTAAGAGGTCCTAAGCTTTAATGATAATCCATGCAACCTGCTCACATACAAGATCTTAGACATTTAACTCTTTATCCCTCCTCTGTTTCACTGTGAGGTCTTGCGAAACCCAGAGAAATCAAACTAGACCTACCCTAGAGGCTTGTAAAAGTTGGCCTTTTTGAGGATGGCTGTTGCTTTAGAGGATCCAGAGCTGTTATGTGAAATAGTCTGCTGTTTCTGGACAATGACAGATTATATACAGAAATGTAAATGATTCTTTGCATTCCTTCCAAAGAGCAATTAATTAAATATTTAAGCTAATACAAAACATAGCATGAAGCTTAGGATCTGAGCAGATCTTCTTGGAAAACTGTGCTGCTGTTTAATTATGTAATTGAGCATTTCCCCATTTGTTGTTTTTTTTTTTAATATAGCCCACAAAAGCATTAAGGCTTTAATTCCCAGCATACTACTACAAGCAACCTCTTTGGCTTGCTGTTCTCTGAAAAATTGTGGGTCAAAGCAATTTCCATTAGCATATACTCAGGAAAGTAGTCTCAACGGGACCTTTTAAATAACAAGAAGTCCCTGAAATTGACAGTGAGTATACCTTAAGTACACAGGTGAAATTAAGACAGCAGTAGGCAGTAATGTGTATAGACTGTAGTGGTGTCTATACCATAGAGTCTTGCTAAACGTGACAGAGGTCACAGAGATTATAGAAGCCCCAAGCTCTCTACTCTTGATGAAGTATCTGACTCGGCATAATCATTGCCATAGATGCAGCTATGCTCATGGATGCTTTTGTCACTTCAGCATACAGTGCTTAGTAAAGGTGTTCCTATTGTAGCATAGCTGTTAGCAGTAACATTCTGAAGAAGAGCCAAGTCTTTAGAGTTTGAAGTATTTTGTTTTATGTAAGCAACTGGAGTGGACTTGTCATGAAAATGGCAAGTTCCCAATTGTCCCCCCTACTGCAAAAGATGCACCTGAAGTTTTAGAAAGAGGAATTAAAATTATTTATGTATATTAGGGGTACTTTATCAAGCAAAATCCTTTAACCAGTTCATAATAAAGCAGAAATATAACTGTAAAAACATAAGCCTTATCTATCATAGGTGTTTCTTTGGTTTTGCCCCAATAAGCACAATAAGCAAAGAACATTCTCTTTCATGTAGTCAGATGTTCCAGTAGGCAGCAATTGTAGCTATTGAGTTTGCTGCTGTTGTATGTGATGTTAGAACTCGTGCAGGACCACTAAGAATATTCTTTAACATATTTAGCAGTTCATCATTTCTCTCCCTAGAGTTCAAACCAATTGCAATTTTATTGCCACTGATAGGCCACGGATTTTTAAGGCATCTGTGTTTACATGATGTTGCAAGTCAACACTGAGGCTGAGAGCAGAATACAAGTTTCCAGCCCTCCTTACTCAGTATTTTTCCAGTACCTGCTGATTCAGATTACCATGGATTTTGGACCTGGGTGAATTTTAATTACTTTTTTTAAACTTATCAGTGTATTAGTGTATTTTGCATGGTTAACAAAAATTATACGGATTATATATGGATCAGAGTATCTAATGATGGGAGGGAATTTAATACATTTAATCTTAGTACCCTTGCTCCTTATGGTATACCAAGAAGCACTTTTCTCCACTGTAGTGAGAGCCACAGCTGACAAAGAATAATGAAAACATGTCAGAGGTCGATTCTACCGTAATAGTAAATAATGCACATCCTCTTCATTTTTATTTAATTGAGAAAACATATTTTATTCATTAAGTTTGGAGTTGTGCCTGTCCTCCTTCCACATCTGAGCAGCATTCAAGGGGAAAGACACAAAGGAATCATACGAATATTCAAAAGACTTGCATTTTTGTTAAGCCCAAGACCAAAAAGACCATATAGTTGTATGTGCCTGGCTTTGTTACAGAAGGTAGATTGCCTTCGTTCTCGAGCAAACTTGCTCAAAACAGAGCCAGTGTTATGAAATCTTGGTACTGAAAATGCATAAAACCAGAAAAAAAAGTTTATTATCATTTGCATAACAAGTAATTAAAAGGAAATGCTAGGATAAAATTTGGACAAAATTTAGGGTATCTGACTCACAGTAGTGTCTTAAAAGGTCATATTTGAGAGCACTGTATAGAGTTCCAACTCATCCCATCTACCACTTTACTATTCTAAATAATTTTTCAAGTTACATTTCTAAAGTAGGATGAGTTTTCTGATTACAGTTTCACAAAACAATGAAACATGGTAGTCCATAAACCACTGCCACTTTTGCCTGGCTTAGAAACAAATTTATAAAATCTGCAGGTTTACCCACTCAGACTCCCTGCTTAAACAGATCCAACTATTTCCTAATGGACTGGCCTCTGTGAAGGGTTTTTTTTCAGACATTTTCCATCACTCAGAAACAAACACATTTAGATAAGGTATATAAAGAAAGCTTTCTTCCCCAGATGGTCTTTGTTTTTAAGACTGCCCCTACACATTACAAAATCTGAATTCTACTTGATAAAAATCCTCACTGTTGATGCTATAAAGCCAAGATACAAATCTACATCGATCCCCAAAGCAAAGGACAGATTGCACATTTTTAGGTGAGGTCACAACAAGTTCTTCTCGGCTTTGTGCTGTGTCTCTGGGGGAGTGCTCCTGATGTCAAGTTACTGCAAAATGCAGGACCTCGGCTGCACGGGTCTTCGTTTCTGCCTTCCTCCTGTCCCCTCTGAAAGCTACCTCGTATTTGAAGTATCCTTTAAATATTTTTATGTGAAGGTATATGTTATGCCTTTAGGTCGCTCACCCTAAAATGCTATTTAACCCTTTCCTCTGGGCTAAACCTGCAGGCTCTTCTGCCACCTTCACCACACGCACACCTCCGGCTCCAAGGGCGGGGGGATCCAAGGGCTCGGCGCCCCAACACCCACGGGCACTATAGCTGCCTGCCTCAGAATTAGATCATTTTACGCTGATTAAGAAAGTTCAAGACCGGCACCGCTTGACAGCCAGGTCTGCACAAACAAGCCGAGGGTATTTTTAATAACCCGTCGGCTGCCGGGACTCGGGGCGGGGGTTGGAGCTCCGCCGACAGCACCCCCGGAGTCACTCTCGGCGCTGACTGGGGGCTCGGCGGAGGAGATCTGGCTTCGGCCCTAAAGAGGATCCCTCGCGTGCCGTGGTATTTCACTCGGGTCTCCCCTCTCCCAGCCCAGATTACTCCCTTCCCACTTATCACCGGGGGAAAGGAGGGAGGGGGAGGTTTTCCGTGCGCAGCCCGGCGCAGGTGACAGGAGGGAAGTCGAGGGGCAGCGCGGGTTCCTGACCCAGATACCTCCACAGCACTGCCCGCCCAAGGAATAACTCTGCCGCCCTGCCGCCCCCGGCCGAGCCCGGAGTCGTCCCCTCATCACTTTCCCCCATCTCCAAGATGTCCGCTGCGGCTGCTCCTGTCGCCGCCACCGGCGGGAGCGCACCCGCGGCCCTGTCCGCGCCTGCCTGGAGCCCGGGGGGTCGGGCCGCTCCCGGCATCCCGCCCCTCACGCCGCCGCCTGCTCTTGAGTTACCTGTTTTGATGACCCGCGTAGCCTTTTTTTGCCCCCCTCCTGTCTGCAATGAAAATCCGCGGCCGGTCACTCGCTCCCCCCCTCCCTCGCCTCGCCGTTGCTCTCCTTCCTCCTCCTCCTCTTCCTCCTCCTTCTCCTCCTCCTCTTCAGCGGGAGCCGGTGTCAGTCAGTCACATCGGCTGCCCGGGCAGGCAAGGAGAGCAATGCCCAGCAGCTTCCGGGAGTGCCAAATAAAGACAAGTCCAGAAAGGGAGAGAGACGGTGGCAGAGATGGAGAAAGAAAGCAAAAAGTGGGTGGAGTGTGAAAATGGAGAGAGAGGGAGAGGCAGAGGTGTCTCACGGCGGCGGCTGGGAATCTGCGGGGAAATGGCAGTGGTGGAGCATCACGGAGGAGCACGGGAGAATGCAGGCAACCCAGGGTGGAAGGCACCCATGGCCGCCGATACCGTGGCCCTGCTTTTGCCCATCGGGCACAGCTTGAGAGGGTTGGAAGTGAGACCCCCACAAGACTTTGGTCTGGTCCACAGTGGGAAAGAAGAGTGAGGACCGAGTGGAAACCATCAGACTCCTCACCTCGCATGGCAGGGAAGGTCGGGGGCAGCCTCATGTACACCTGGATACTTCATTGCCTACTCTGGGCTGGACTAAACTGTGTCAGCCTGACCACAGCTGTAGCTGGGCCCACGGTGGGGCTGCTGCCTTCATTCAGTGTAGCCATGAAATCAGGACTTCCAGTGGGCAAACCCTTGTGCTCAGGCCTCATTTGGCAGGCTCACTGGGCTTCGCACCAGTCCATACCCCATGCCAAATGGAAGTGTGAGTGTTCTGCAATTGTGCGGTACTTGTCACCATGTAGTCCCAAGGAACATTCACCTGAAATCTGTTTCATATGCTCGTATCAAATGAGTTGGCTTTCTGCGTGGAAGTCTTGGGAGAAGGCCGTGAATTCACAGCCTCTAGAGAAACAGTTTGCTCCTGAATGGAAAAAAAAATCATTAGATGGTGATAATAAAAAGGACCACATATATTTTTCAAGTCAATTTATAGTTTCAAGTCAACCATGTGGTCATACAAAAAATGGTAGCACATTTTTCTGTCATATATATAGCTTATTCTAGAAGAATTTATGTTTCATTTCTGATGGTCTGACAACACCAGTATAAAACATAGAACATAACAATTTGTTTTAATTGTGCAGCAGTTAATTGTGGGCTGAGGAAAGTAATATTTTAACAAGAATGCCATAGTTAATAGCAGCTCACAGACCTCAGATGCCTAAAGTCGCCATTAAGCAAAAGGAAGCAGACTGCAAGGATCCGTCCAGGATCCAAACTCAGTAATGCAGACAATGTACTTGGCATTGGAAATTGCAAAAAAATCACTGGCACAGTTTCCTGTATGAAGTGAAACAAACTAGTTCTCCTTGGCATGTGCAAGCAGCCAGATGAAATTAACAGAATAGCACGTCTTAAACCAGAGGGTCTTGCCAAAACTTCCAAAAGGGTGAAGGTAGTATGGAATTGAAAACCTGATTGAAAAAAAATGCATAGAACACAGAAACTACTCAAGAGAAATGACAAACAAGCCCAGAAGATCTCCTTCTGGAAGGAAAATCTGAAAGGATTAAGAAACAGTGAAACTACTACACCTACAGTAAAGCTCCAGGCCTGTATTTCTTACAACTCAGAGAAAAAAAAAATGTCAAGACTTGTGTAGCGTCAGCATTATAAGTTGAAAGTTTAGGATGATAAATGCAATAGAGTTTCTATAGAATGTCAATTTAATTCGAGAAAATTTAGTTAAGTGATGAAAAGTTTTATAAGTTCATATTGTAAGAGCTCAGTTGAACACTTCACATCATCCCTTTCCATAATGGGCATACAGAAAAGAAGGAGAAACTATGAGGCATTTATTTTCTATGGAAAGTTTTATGAGGCTACCAAACCACCATATGCCCTACATGTCTAAAACATGACTGTAATCCATCTTTGCTCCTGTCTTCTAGTGCTTTCTTCACAAAACAGTCAAGTTATTTCTTCTCATCCCAAGGAGAATTTTGGCAAAACTAAAAGGCTTAGTCTAAGGTAAAAGGAACAACAAGAAGTAATAAATTTAGTAAGAAGAGAAAAAAGGGAGATTCAGTAACTGTAAAGTGACCTCATTAAATGCAGGAAACCCAATGGCAAGCAAAGATATAAGAGGTAGTGCCTGAAAATGCTAAAGAATAAAGCCTTGAGGTTTCTGTAATAAATAAAGGTAATCTGAAAGAACAGTTCTATTAAGGAACTTCTTAATTTTCAATTCAGGCTGAGCAACATCCCCCTAAAGAAAAGAAAATGAGTGATGTGCAAATTTTGGACATTGCAAAATAGTGTAGGTGCAAAAAATTGACTAGATGACATGAATTTGATCTCTCCCATCAGGAAAAGGGCTTGGACAGCATTAAAGAATAAGTTTTGAAAGTGGTATTGGAATTGGCATCAAGTGAAACACTGAGCAAGGAATGACTGGAACATCAGGCCTTGGGGCTGGCCATTTGGCCCTCAATCTAACAATACATACAGATATACCGAAAATACATTGATGCCTGTAATTGAAACATTAACAGTTAAAGATTTTTATCTATGTACTTTTTTAGTGAGGACAGGGTCACCAACTTCTGGATCAAAACATTCCAAAGAAGCCTTAAAATTCTAACTTAGGCCATAGTCCTCTTGAAATTTTGAGGAGCTCTTCTTAAGCAAGAGGTGCAGTAATAACCCTCTTGCAGGAAGTTACCCAGTTAAAATGTAGCAACTCATGGAGTGTAGTAGATTGGATTTAATATAATTTTATGATTCTTTTTTCATGTTACTTACTACTTTTACTGCTCCAGACAATCTGTGCCAAGGCTGACATGTTTTATTCATTTTTATAGAAGAGTGTATTTCTAAAGTTGTGTTGGGATCCCAAAGTCCACATCAGAAGCTGTAGATATAGGCTATCAAAATCTCTGTAGAATGACAGCATTGTAACCTACTTAGAAGAAAATACTCTGGTGCATCTTTTGTTTGCATACATGTTTTTTCCACGGAAGAAGACTTTAAAATGTTGATTGTTATTTTCCTAGTCTGTGTTGAAAATGGACTTTCAATGTATATGATTGTAAAATTTCTCTATTGATGAAAGTTGCACCTAAATGATTCATAGACAAGTCTGGTGAAAATCGCAAATATTGTTGCTCATTGCCTTAATTTCATGCAGTCTATCTTTGCTGGGGCAATGGAAAAATATGGATTAAAATTGCAGAAGCACTTACTGATGTGAAAAGAAATTGGACTATCATGTGAAAATCTTGATAGTGTGATTTGCTAGATGTGCTTAAACAATATTGGAGTGCATTCAGGACATGGCAAGATGGCTTACCAAATCTGCTGTTTAGTTTACAGAATTTGAAAAACAGCATATAGCTAATTAACAAAATGGATCCCTGAAGAGCCCTTTGTGGTAATCTTGTACAGATCAAGTCTCAAAACACGCAGGAAAAAATAAAGGGAAGATTCTGCCAGAGAAGTGGACTGCTTTTCCTCTTTCAAACTGGGCTGAAATTTGTCGTCATTCAGACTGTTCACCTTTAAAATATGCAGGCAGATTCAAATTACATTTCATTTCATAGCTGTCACTCTACTGCTTTTTTATCTCTTCTCTGTATTCTTTTTTATGCAGTAAGCTCTGGGGGTGTGGGCTCTAATAATTGTACATTAATTAGTCGCATGCTTCTTTTTAGACATCGCAACATTAAAAGATAAGTAATAAGCATGCGCTTAGCATTAAGTGTGTGAGTAATGGCATCTCCATGTAGCAGAGCACTTAAGCATTCCCGTTGTATTTAAGCAGCTTGTCATATAGGGATGGAATTACTCACTTGTTTATAATTCAGTATACGTTTAAGAGCTTTGCTGATTTCAAGGGGAAATGCTTTTGATCTCACAAATACTAGTCTTTGTGACTACTTTTACTAATGGTAGTTGTGTGGTTTAAATCAGTTCTGTAGAGGTTTAGGGAAAGCTTCTCAGTGGATATGGTAGGCTTGGGCCTCTGCTCTGCTAAGTATTTACATTGCCCTGTCTATTGATGATCATGGGATACAGGCTTGTGTTGTGTTTTTGTTAAATAATCTGCTTTATACACTACTGCATTTTGATATGGATTTCAGGTGAAATTTTGTGTTTTTCATTTAATCACAGGCAGAAATTTGTAAGGAACTTCTAGTGAGGATGATTTGGCTGAGCAATCTTCCAAGTATTGTGAGTGTAGTGTTATTGTGCCACCTGAACTCTTTTGCTGTGTATCAAACCTATGGAAGCAGTAGTCAAAAGGAATAACAAAGCCTTACTCATTGGTCAGTGTTAGTTTTCCCATTTTAGAATCTTAGCATTTCTGTTTAAGCTTTCTGGTTCTGTTTTCACCTTCCTTTCAATCTGGGATGCAGAGGATTCTTTAAGACAGACTGGCAGTATTCTCTAGTGAGGCCCCAGTACAACTAAACAAAGCAAGGTACTGCTTCCAGCTTAGTAATTGAATGCACGGTTCTGCTTTGGCAGAGTTTCAGGACAACTTTTACCATGATGGTGGCTTGCTGTTCCAGACTGAGATGTGAGCTGTGAAGCATCTTAGTAGGATAATTGCAGCTAGTTAAATGTCCATGCTCTCAACCTAGTCTTTCCCAGTGCTTTGTAACCCATTTGTAACAGAGGAAGATGCAAGTGTACCCAAACACAGCTGGGAGTCAAAACCAAATAAAATGCTTCATGGTCATCTTCATGCCACAGCTTCTTTGACTCATGTGTCCCACCATCCCTGAAGCTCCAGTCACTTTCAGAGTGTGCAAATGGGCCAGGCATGGAAGTCTGGTGTTTTAATCTGTGTAAATCTGTGTATTCTTACAGCTGCATTTTTTTCTTAGTAGGTGACATTTTCTTCCTTGTTGTCTGCTGCTGTTTCTTTCATCACCATGTATATGATGGCATCACTGTCGTGATCAGAGCTTGTCAAGACTTGCTGTGTCTACATCATCAGTAGAATGCATCAGTCTTCTTCATGTAATACTGGCAGTTAAAATCCCTCATTCAGTGATCAGTCAAAGTAATTCTTGCTTATTGCTGAGGAGGTTCTGACATGACTTCCTTTTTTCCCCCAGTAAATCCAGGTTCTAGTTTGTTTTATTTTTCCATCTGCTAGCGGTATAAAGCATAGAGTCAGCTCTAAACTTTTCCTGGGAAGACTTAAAAATGATTATCTGAGATCAATATTCTTGTTGCCTAGGAAAGCCCTGACAGCTGGTGCAGCAGAGGTACTGAAAATCCAGATGGACAGAAAATAAGATTTTTTTCCTGAAAAGCTGGGGATATTTGAGATTCTTTTTGCTGAATGAATTCAAGGTTTACTACGCAAACCACTGGGCTTGAAACTTTTTTGTTTGTTTGTTTGTTTAAAATACAGACTCACCTGATTCTAGGGAATGGTGCTTCAAAGAAAACACCTAATTGTGCAATATTTGTGGTAAAATCACATGAGTCGATAACTTAATAAGATTTTTTTTACAGAGAGAACACTTCATAGGATATAATCAAATAACAATGTGAGCAGATAACCAATGTTATTGGTTATTTCTATTCTGAAAGATAGAAATTTAGTGTTGTTCCAAGCATTTAAATAGACTGTGCCCTTATTTAAACAGTGATTCCTAAGTAATGTAACCCCAGTTGTGGTAATTGCAGGCTAAGTAAATCAAAGAAAAAGCCCCTTAGAGACAGAATTCCTCTCTTCTTCCACAACAGTTAGTAAGCTGCCAGGTGACATTTGCTACCCCCTTCTCCCAACGCTGTACCTAGTTGGTTTTTTCCATCTCCAAGCTCCTTTGCACAATGTGGATGAGGGGAAAGGAAGAAAAACACTTAGTCCCCGTTAGATCAGTTCACTCAGGCAGTAAATAAAGACCTTTACCTCAACATAGTCACCGTGCTTGGTCTTCTCCTGTAAGAACCATTAGCTATTGACAGGTATCTTCTGTAAATACCTTACTATCCTAATGTAGAGCAGGCAAACCCGTGAGTTTTGAATGTGAGTCTTTGAAATATTTTACCTAGCTCTTGAAAGAATCTGAGGTGATTTATGCTTTTCCCCATGCAGGATGCCAGGCACAACAGCAATGTGAGTTTTCTTAGCACAGTCATTTACTCCAGCTTTTATATTCTTCATAGCAAGTGGAGTGGCATCTTTTTATTTTACAATATTTTGAGAGCTTTTTAAAACTAGACCCCTTTTCTGAAATCTGTCCTTCTCAATACATGATTTCCCCATGCATCTGTGGCAGAAGGATTTCCTCTGTTGAATAAAGAAGGTTTTACTTTGGAAATATAAAGCTAAAAAAGGTTTTAGGATGAATCAAGGCAAGGACTAGAATAGAATAGAATAGAATAGAATATTTCTGTTGGAAAGGACCTACAAATGATCATCTAGTCCAAATAGCCACATTACCTTCCTTTTTTTTTTCTCAAAAAGGGAGGAGGAGCAAAGTAAAGTAACAAAACATAAAGAAAAGTAACAAAACATACTTAATTTTAATATCTAAAATGGATTGGAGAAGCTACAAATATTTCACACTGATGGGGTGAAATCCTGGTTCTCCTCAAGTTAGTAAGTGTTTTGTTGCTGGCTGGCGGGGTCAGCATTTCACCCTACATGTCTGAATTAATGTTTTCCTTGAATAAATGTAGGCCAATCATTTAGGTATCAGAAACAGTATTTTTGTTTCAAAACCAGTCATTTATTTCATTCCTACTTTCTTATTTCCCTGTATTTACAAAGGCTCTGCATATATTGTGTTGTGTTTCTAAAAGCTATCTTTTCTTTAGAAAAGAATATTGTTTGCTCTCATGAATAATTTATCTTGGAGTTCTCCTTTAATCCCTCATCAAATGTGCCATTCTTGTATCTTCATAAAAGAAAAAAAAGGAAAACAACACTCTAAGGCCAATTTATTAATTAGACCATGAACAGTAAAAATATATAAAACCTTGGTATAAGTAAGGACTTCAGTTTTGATTCTAATTCAGTTGTATTAGTACTTCTGGAACAATATTATTGGTTATATACAGATTTCCACTATTATAACTGACTTATCACAGAGTATGAATAAAAGGAGCATGAACAATAAATATGATGAAGATTTGATATTTAACCTTGAGCTAATAAGGCTAATGATATAAGTAGGTTTTGAAGGAAAAAAATAAATAGAGTACAATATAAATGAAACTGCGAATAGTATGTAATTTATAATATTTGTAAAACAAAGAGTTGATAAAAGAACTTTTAATCCAAGTTCTTATATATCTCATTAAGTTGAAATATAAATAGTTTAGGTGCAAAGGAAAAGACCTAGAAGCACCTTCATAGACAATCTGTGGCATACAGATGCTTGTTACTAGATTACTGTTGTTCATTTGATGTGCACATCAGATTAGCAAGAGACCTTTCCGCCTCCCAGTGAAGCTCAGGTCTATTTTGTCCCTCTGATCTGTAGGAGGTCATCTGCCTCTACTGCCCAGCTGCTGAGCTGGGACACCTCCAACTCATTTCCCCACTCTAAGATAGACTCAGGCATTGCAGGTTGTGTAATGTGTGTTTAAAGCATCAAAACTGTATGTTGTGGTATTTATAAAAGGTTAAATGGTTTTATTACAAATAGTTGGGTATTGCCAAAGTCAAACCAGTAGGCACTCATCATGGCTATAAAAGGTTGTTCATGTATCTGAGCAGACCAAACCTGGAATGTCAGCCTCTTCCAGCCACCAGCTTCATTCAGCCTGTAATAATCAGCTAAACCTGTTTTGCTGACTGCCTCAGTGTGGTTCAGTGGTTTGTCTGTGGCTTCTGTCACCTCTTGTGTATGTATGTACCTTAGAGATCAGCAAAGTTAGGGGCTATACTGGGGACCTTGGGGTCAGCAGCAGCAGGAAGTGAATTGCAGAGAGTTCTTCTGCAAAACATTTAATAAAAAGAAAATAAAATATATCATAGGAACAATGGAGTGAAATCTTCTGGGGAAGCAAAAGATAAGATGGTCCCCTTAACATTCTTGGAACCACAGGCTCATCTACATCATCAGCTATGCTGAACAACACATATAATCCTTTTCCAGAGTAATTCATCAGTATTTATAATGGTTCATCAGCATTAATGTTATAAAATTTAAGAAGTTTAAATATTTCCTGAAGTGCAGCTTTTCCAGGAATCCCTGTGGTATTCATAACAGACCTTCCTTAAAATGTTAATTTTAGTGTTATTGAACAAATTTGGTAGAAAGCCTGATGTGCTTCACATATGGGAGTTGCTGGAGACTGATTATCCTGATTATTGTGTGATACAGATCCTCAGCCTAAAGGCTGTATGTGTATCTTCCGTGGTAATTTACTGTTCAATGAAGAAAAACAGAATAGAAGGGACAATTGTTGTTTTGGTATTACTAGTTGTTTTGATATTTCTTACTACATTTTCCACTTCGCTGTTGTCATTTTGGATGTCAGTTCTATAACATCAATCTCAACCTTCTTCATGTTTTAATTTTCTGAAATGCAAATACTAATTTCCAAGTAAATTGGTAATTTACAACCAAAACTCAGAAGTTAGGATGTCACATTTCTGACTGTTGGCCAGGTGACAACAAATAACAAGCGTTAGACCCCCTTAGTATAGGTAAAAATACACTTATATATTCATGTTTCCTGATACTCTCCAGGAGGAGAATGATGAGCAAAAGCTCAGCTCCTCAGACGTGTTTAGGTCTTCTACAAAAATACATTTCAGTAGAGAGACTTGATGGATGATGGGCAGTGCATCTCTATGTGTCCAGGGGCTGTTTTTAGTAGTTGGAAGTTCATACTGGAGCCTTTCTGAGCAAAACACCTGCTGACTTTAGTCCATTTTTGTTTGAGGGAGAGCCTTGGGTTTAAAGGTCTGTTTGTTCCAGGGTGATTGAAGTCAGCACAAGTTTACTCATTGATTTGAGGGAGCGGGTGGCAGTTCTTAGGGGTCTACTCCTGTTCCAGCCGAAGTCCACTTGAGTAGTTACCATTATTTAATAGAAGATAGCTCTAATTTAGGAAATAATTAGTAAAAATGTCCTTAAACACTTGTGCAGTTAAATCAGCTCACCTTCGAAAAAGTCTCTCTCCTTCAGATGGTGGGGCTATTGACAGGAACAGCAGTAGCAGCTGCTATGTGGGAGTGTGTGTGTGTCTTGCCCAGCAACCTCATTCACTGACAGTGGATTTCACCTCCCACGCTCCACCTGCGAAGGCCATGGCTACTCAGTTTCTATCCAGCAGTGGTGGATGCAGCCTGGCATTAATACTTGGCTGGAAAGCAGTTGCAGTTTCGCTTTTTCAAAATTTCTGAAGTCTGGAAATACACATCCATCCCCGTGCCAAATGCAAATTGATGACCTTCAGGATAGGTGGAAAGGTGTGATTGCATGCAGAATTATAAATAGAAATGAACCAGTATTCTGTTGGGACTGGTTTGTTGTGTGTGTGTGTGTGTGTGTGTGTGTGTGTGTGTGTGTGTATGTATGTATAGACACATAGAGTGATCCCTTTGTATAAGGAATTGCAGTACTAATAGTCATAGTGGCTGATCCTTTGTTGTCACTATACACATTGAACTGAAGACTGTGCTGTTAAAATACTCCATCAAGAGCACAGAAACATCTATTTTTCTCTCTTACTATTTTTTTGCCAGTATTTGTTTGGTTTGTAACTTTATTTAAAGAAAAATGGCCACATTTGCTCTTGTTTAATTTTATTTTGTTTTATTTGCATGATAGAATATGTAAAATACAATGCATGAAGTTGCATAACATATAATGAAAATATATTTAATATTAACTAATATTCGTAAGTAGAATAAAATACAAGATTTATTCAATTTATGAGGTATAGAACATATAATATATATAAATACCTATCAGAGAATCCCAGAATTTTTGATGTTGGAAGGGACCTCTTGAGATCATCTAATCCACTGGCCCCTATATTATCTTTTTTTTTCCCCAAAGAAAGCAACTTTTTCATTTCAGCAAGTGTAGTTTCATATAGCTTTCTCTGTCTTATTTAAACAATTTATTTGATGCATCTTTTAAAAAAGAAACCAAAGATAAGGATTTAAGTAACTTAAAGTATAGAAAAGAAACCCAATTTTTAGAAAATTATTAGTAATTTAATCTATAAGAATGGTCACAAAGTTCAGCAGTGTCAGCAGCTACTGCTCCTTTGGAACTAATAATAATAGGATGATTTTTTAATAGTATCTGCAATTCCATATCTGAGTTATTCTATGATTCTTTAAAACAATCATTCTAATTGTGGAGGTGTCACCTCTTTAAAAACTGGTTTGTTCAATCCATGTGTGAGCCACGCCCTGAAAAACCGAAAGGCTTTGCACATGCCTAATTTAAGGTTTAACCTAGCATCAGCGTTAAACCTGTTTCAGTCCGTCATTCTCTTGCTTAAAATGCTGTGTAACTCAAGGGTTTCTATTTGCTCCTTTAGCAAATCAATTATAATCTGCCGTCGCTTACAATTTAATTCCTGCAGCTGAAGGTGCACAGTGTTCTATTCTTACACTGAAAATAATTGGGGGAAAAAATTCACTGCCTTTTTTTTTCGTTGTATTGAATGTAACAAGAAGAGCCAGCTTGATAGCACTGTAAGCTAAACTCTCATAATTGTGCTCAGGGCAAACAACAGACAATCAGAGCTCCTCACACAGACACAGAAACCTTCAGCCTTTCACCTACATGCAGCTGGTTTTGTGTGTTCTTACAGTGCTTTTCAGCAATGTCTTGGTTGCTGATAACCGAGAACAGGACTGGTATCACTCCTGATTGCTCCTAGACTTCTGAAAAGGTTTTGTGGGAATTTAAAAAAAGGATTTATTAATTTGTGTTTATTTAGGCTATCATGATGCTATAGTCTAAAAGATCTCTAGCTTTAGATCTGCAGAATCCCTGGGAAGTTCAGGAACCTGACTCTGCAATGACCTTTTCTGAAACAAAGGTCAGTGAGCCACAGGCAGACTTGCCAAGTCAACTGCTTTTCCCTGTAGACTAAAGCTTTGTGGTCTTATCCGCAGATCTGTTAGGAAACTTGGCCAAGCTACTGCTTTTTGTTGTCTGAGGCACAATGTGTGTCGAATGAAGTTTCATACTAAGTGAGAGTGATTTCAGTAAATGGAAGTAAACTTTGTATCGAAAGAGCTTAAAATCCATTCTGTGGCTCCATATATGTTGTTTCCAATTTGTTACAGTTTTAATGATTTTCTAGATTCATTGATAGGATGCGTTTTTGTACCAACCTCACTCCTATTTTCATGCTTGTTTTTTTTTTTTCTCTCTAAGTTGAGAGGGATGGAACTTATTTGGCACATTAGGGAATTATCTTCCAACTGTTTGGATTAGCTTGGGATCAAAAAATAACCTCATTACTGCTACTGACACCTCATTATTGTTAACTCATTGTTTCCTATGCCAATGACTTTTTAAACACAGAGGCTTCATTACTTTATTTTAGGGGATCATTTTAGGGATAAAAAATCTGGAGAGGCTATTACCAGTTATTTTAAGCAGAGTCATAGAAATGTTTTGACAGCTGGAGGTGGCTTGGGGTGACAGTTTTGCTTTGACAGTGTTGTGGGGCTTTTTAGTTTTAAATGAAGATTAAATTTGGACCATCACAAATGTGTGATCTTTCCCTCTCTTCCTTCAAACTTCTTTTTGTGAGAAATTAGCCTTAATATTGAAAAGGCTGTGAAAGCTGAAGATTTTACTGTATTTAATCTCTCCAGTATAATATTTTCCCCTATTTTCCTTTATCTGTGTTCATTTGCACCTTAGATTAGGGTACCTGTTTAAGGCAAGCAGTAGTGTTCAGGTAGTATTAATCAGCCAGAATATCTTTGGAGGCAAGTACATTTTTCCATTAATATTTTAGAAGGGGACTCTATTTCTACCTAGTACACTTTGGGTTAGATGCTCAGTTCTTCTACGTCTCCAGACCTTACAGGAAGCTCAGAGATCTGCTGGTTTATAGCCACTGCACAACTGACCCAGTGTCCATGCAGTTATTTCACTGAAATATGATCTGAAACTAGAAATGTGTCTGCTGCTAAGGATTTAAAACTTCATTTATGTGACTGGTGTAGCAAAAATACGTGCCAATCAAAATTCTTCTATACTGAATATTTTTAGGTCATTGTCCAGTCATGCCCACACAGACTTCCTAACAGATCTGGAATTCAGACGCTGGACACAGATATGACACTGGAAAGTGGGAACTCTGAGGTGTTGACAGGGATCAGTGAATCGTGGACTGATATCTGTCAAATATGTTACCTCTTAATTTTTCATTAACTCCAGAAGCTAGGTCAAGGTACTTATAGCAAGGTATGAATATGTCAAATTCCTGTGTGAGTCACAGAGCAGATCCTGTGGATCAAAAGCTCAGTGGCTGAACTTTGCACTGGGCTTTATAAGAATAACTTGCACTTGAGAGTTCTAGTGATACCTGTTGCTGCTTCAGGGTCTGGGTTCAGATAGCTCTGCAGTGTTGCAGCTCAACACATATACACTCACTTGGAATTTGTTATGTGCTCTAAGGAATAGCTTGTCATCAAACCTGCATACCAGTAACTGTATATGCAGTGAATAAAAATAGATTGTTCCTGTCTGTGGCAAAAGGCAAGGGAATATATGTCAGTTGGCTGTTTAGGTTTTTTATGATTCAGTTGGCTCAATTGCCTCAAATCAACTTTTATGATAATTTTCCAATCAGGTTCCATCTGTTTCAGAAGGATGACAGATCTGAATTTGTGAGACTTTGTCCTTTTGTACTATCAGGAGGACATAGTGACATAATTTGAGTCTGGCAGCACCATTGGTTATTTCGGCCGATGTTGTACAGGATGAGGTGGAATTGGCTATTACCAGCTCTATGAATGTGTTGTAACAGCAAACATTTGGTTGGCTCTACAAGTTGTAACTACTGACACTACACTTGTGATGCTGTCCAAAAAAGAGGTAGGATAATTGTGATAATACATAAGATAATGCTCAAATTAATACCATCACTGTTTCAGTAATTGAGGGATTGTTGGACTTTATTGCATGTCCCTGATCAGTTCTGAAATTGTGAAGCAGCTTTGTGAAGAAATAAAACCTTCTATCATAATTTTGCTTATATGCCACAACTTTTTACCCTTTTTCACAACTTCTTAGCCCATCTTTTAAAAGTTATGGGTTTGCTATGACTACTTGCTCATTAAATGCCTGCTACTTTCTTTTGTTTGAAAAGAAGTCGTTTAACAAATAGGTACGCTGTGTTGACTGTCTTGGCTAGGTAGAAATGGCCATTAAGAACACAATAATTCCAGCTCAAATATTTTGAAATAACTTGTATAATCCGCCCTTCTCTTTTTAATGTTTTTAAAAAAACAAAAAAAAAGGGCTGTATTTTTTTAGCAGGGTTTTTATTTGGGTTTTTTTTTTTTGAACAACAGCCACAACAATATGTCACAAGGTACTCTTGGTGAAGCTACACAAAGACAAAACCTGGCCCACGGACACTGAGTTTATTTGAAATTCACGCACGCAGTCATCTGACACTTTTGTACCATTCCACCTGTGCTAGTTACCTGGCAAGCACATCTTAGCTGCTCCACATGTTGTCTGGCTCTCAGTCTACAAACAGATGTATGCATGTGTGTGTTCACGCCGCAGTGAGCAAAAGTGACTAAACACAGCTGATACACTGAGCAACAAAACAAAGTAGAAATGTTCAGGAAAAGGCTATGTAGAAAAGACTTTAGACTTTTACCCAACTATGGTTGGCTGTATATGTGTAAGTGAAAACAGGCAACTTTGTGTCAGCAGTAAAATGATTTGTTGATTAGAAGAAAATAACCGATATGTAAAAAATACATGTTGTATGCATTAAATGAATGTGTTACATACATGTTTGGTATTCCACAGCATACATAAGATAAATTCAATATGCAATTATGTGATACTATTTTACTGTATTTGGTTAATTCTTTCATACCTTAGTATTTCATGATAGGGATTCAAGTCCATGGCATCTGTTCTTAACTTACAGTTCGCGGCTTTTAGAGAATTACAAATGTTCATCTGCAAAAGCTGCATGGGAATACACATCACATGTAATGTAAACATTGTACAGCATTCCCACTGTGTCAGCTCTATTAACTAGGTGCTGACACTAGATTTATTAGTAGATTTGAAAATAACCGAATCAAAAATACAGTTCTCACCAAGCACTTGGAGATCACTGTGCACTTCCATTTGCCCCCATAAAAGAACTTTTAATTGGATTATGAACTTACAAAATTTCAAATGATGAAAAGTGTGGTGGTGCTATATGTTCCTTCCATTTTTTATTTCTCTTTGACTTTGTTTTTCTTTAAAGAACTATGTACTGGAGACACCACCTTTTAATATCATAGTTAAGGGTCTATCAAACTGGTAGTGAGTTAGCAGTAGAGTTGCTGTTGATACAATACATTCATAATTTATTATGTTTTTATATTGCTTTTGTGATTGTCTCTAGGAACTGTCTTTAGGATTTAATTCACTGTTAATCAGAGAGGCAAAGCTAGGCAATCATTGTCTTCTATTTCCGTTTGAAAAACAAAAAAAAGTCAGCAGAAAACCTTTTACATTGAGAAAATAACACTACAGAGGCAAACTTTACCTTAGGGGAGCTAGTCCCTTTTGCATCCTTTTACAAGCAGGAGAAAGAGGATCCTTCTAACAGTAATTCAGAGGATCTGTGTGTCTGTCTCTTGAGCACAGAGCAGGAGTAAGGAGATTTTTTTCTTGAGTAAAGTTAAGCCTGTGGGGATGACTCTCAATTTGTTTCTATTTTTCTGCTTTGCATCAGACTACAGTATTCAGTGCTGATAAAATGTAAGATAGAGAATCATAGGATTTGGCATTATCTGCTAATTCTTGTCTAATTAATTACAGGAGGATGTATATACTATTTGACTTTTTTTAAGGGAAGTACTTAAACCCATTCTTGCCATTTAATTTGATGCAGCCTAGATATAGAAAGTGGTTCTGTGTTTTGTATACTGAATATGTAATCCCATTCTCATTTCTCACTGTCAAAGATATCTAGTGATCTCATGTGGAAAGCTCAGAGTGTTGTGTCATGGTCAGCATATTTGGTTTCTTTGGAACTAGGCAACCCCAACTTTGTATATTCCAAATAACAACATTTCTTTTTAATAGGGTTCTTTTTAGAGTATTGATAGTATTTGGCAGGAACAGAGAACTACGTGTGCTAGGTGATGGCCTAGTTAATTGTGAAATTTGGTTCTCGTTCATTTCACGAGCTGACTTGCAAAATCCTTCTCTTTGTACCAGAGAAGCATTTTGCAAGCTTTAAAAACCAAACTGGGAAGGAACCTGGGATTTTTGTTCTCAGGTGTGGTAACAATCTTATGTCTTGCAAAGATATCACAGCTCTTACGACTTTTGAAGTGTTTTTAAAAACGTCTGTTAATGCACTTTATTAAAACCATGTAATCTGAAGACAAGACCACAAGACCAAACACAAAGTTCTCTGAAGGTCTGGAGAGCTCTCCATAATTTCACTGTGCTGTGGAGAAGACCGCTAGACCCTTTAAGAAGGAAACTGTTTTCAGACAGTATGAATATGTCTGTGATTCTGTTAAAAACCTCTCTTCCGACCTCTCCTCTGCTTGAATCTGCCAATTCTGTGGTTGCTTCTGTACTGACCATTGTAGTGACCTAACTGGTTCTTAAAATCAAGCTGCAAGCTCCTCTTAGTGTTTTTCAAGGCAGCATAATACGGTTCCTTTCTTCCTCTAACAGTTTTAGAATGAGCACACAGATCCAGAATTCCTTTTCCTCATCCTATGTGTCCTGGTTTTGGCCAGTTGGTCTCCAGTTAGAATTAAACTGCAGCACTGTGCTGTGAGTTTCAGAGAGGAGAATGGAAGAAGATGAGCAGAGGATCCTTCCTCCACAGTGGTAGAGAAGGGTTCCTTTCTCGGACACCACCAAACATGTGCTTTGTTCTGCAGCCTGGTGCAATGTTTATAAATGGATTTTCTGAGTTCATGATCTATTTCAAAACAAGTGCCAGAAGCCACCACATTTTGTCCTGGCTCATCTGGGTACAGTGAGCACCTGTTGCACAAAGATTCTTCACCCAGGCCTCTCCTGTGGCTAAATCTGAGCTTCTGTCTGGATAAGAAAAGGTCTTGAATGAAAAGGAACAGCCCTGAGGGAATCACATAGAAACTTAAATGATATGCAGATAAGATCTGTGGGGTTTTTAAAAGTGTCATTCTTTTCTGAGCATTCCAGCATGTTTATTCAAATGGCATTGTTAAAATCCAGTTAGGATTTCATAATTTCTAAGTGCCTCATATGACCAGATGCCATTTTACTTTTGCTAAAATGTGGGAAAAAAGGAAGACAAATAGCTTTGAAATTTAATTTTGAGTACATTTAATTAGATGGCCATTAGAATTTCCTATAACCATGTAAGTTTGGGACAAAATTTTACAAACCATTCTACATGAAAGCATTACCTGCTTTCTAAAGTGCAAAAGAATGCATGAGAATCACCACCAGGTGTGTCTAAACTGTCTCTTACGCAGTTAAGAGTAACCTGTGTACAAAGTTTTTTTTCTTGACCATGAAAGTCAAAGGATTCACACGTACCAATGTATGTTTCTTAAATATGTTTCTTAAATATACATAGAGCCTTTCCCATGTCTGTTCCAGAGGCTGCAGTCTGCAGGAGTAGTGTAAAGATTTGGGATGATGTTGGGCTAGTGATTCCAAATTGTAAGCTGAAATGACCTGAAATTTCTTCTAAATTTCAGAGGTGTTGCACACAGTATGGGAGATTTGACAAGTTCTAAGAGAAGATACATGAGATCTGTGGAACAGCAAGAAGTGAGTTTGGTCATCTGGTCATAGATCATTGCATTTTTACCATTTTGGTAATTCATCACCATGATCTCCTCCTCCTCTCAGCTTCCCAGCATTCACTAACAGCAAAAAATAAAAATTTCAGTTTGGTGCATGAAAATATCAAAAGGACTCAGATAAGATTCCTATTAGGGTAGAAATAGGCTTTGGAAATCTGCTGTCATCCCATCAGCCTACAGAAGCACTCCAAAATACCGTATTCTGGGGGAGAGAATGGAAAATAGAGCACCAAATGTGGCAGCTGGAAACAATTTTTTAAAAATTGGGTAGGCCAGTTGTGTTATGAGGGGTAAGAGAGGCAGCTGGGAGATTTAAATGAGAAGGCCTGGGAGCAGCTGAAAGGTGCCAGCAGTCTGTTAGCAAGAGCATCTGAGGGCTAAATGGCTGCATGTGATAAGAAAACATGCCAAAATGATAAACAGCTGGAGAAAAACAAAATTTCAAAGCCTCTGAAAGAGGGATGGATATGCAAATTCTGCTAACTATTGAATCAGTAAATGAATTACTTGGGGTTTTTTTTTCCTCTCTGCTCTCCTAAATTCCTCTTGTTTTCATAGATCTTTCTCCAGAATCTGCAAGTGTCCTTTCCTGCTGCCTCTTTTTCCTCTTGACCTTTTGTTGCCTCCACAGAAAATCAGTATTTCTGAACAATACTGTTCATTTGTTTGTAGTCTCTTAGGCCAATATTTTAACTGCTTATTTTTCTGTTTCCTCACCTTAGTAAGGCTTTCCCTGCCTGTTATTCTGAGTGTGAAAACCTTGTGATAGAACATCATTTTCTGTGAAGGAAAGGCACAGGAAGTGGTTGATTTTAGTAGCTCTAAGTGTCATTCTGGGTAGGACTTGTAAGATTTAGATGGCTTTGTATTACAGAGGTCTAGCTGGAGGAGTTGGCAGGCTTGGCAGGTCTGGTGAGCTGCCTCTAGAATGTGGCAGGGTCTAAACCAAGTCTGTAGTAAGAATATGGTGACTTTGGGAAGTAAGCTAAAAAAATGCACAGATTTTCAAGGTTTTATGCTTTACACTTGCAAGTGTATTTTTGTATGTATTTTACCACATGTATAATTTTTAGTTTACTTTAATGTGATCACATATTTGACTCTAGTCGAGGTGTCTGCATCAGTGATGTAAAAACATATGCCAATATCTGATACAATAGCATGTTCTTTACCTTTGAAACTGTCTGCTGTTTTTCAGCTGTGGAAGCAAGAGACAGAATGTATGTACTTTTTCCCCATAGATCATAAGGAACAAAGAGCTTATGTGAGAAAAAGAGTACAGGAGAAGATCTTAATAGATTCTGTCCCATCAAAAACTGAAACACAGCAACATGAAAAGAGCAAACATGCTGTCTAGCTTCTCTGAAGCTGTTTGCTAATGACCTCTAATGAAATAGAAAATGTTAGAGAGCATAGTCTCAGCTTGAAGCTTGAGAGAAGAAAAACTGCGAGAAGGATGCAAAGCAAGTTAAAGAGAATGGAGATAGTTAATAATTATTTTACAACAACAAAGCTATAATCAGGCATCAAATTCTTTACATCTTTCATGCTGCCTGAAGCATGCTGTTGTGTTCAGGAAGAGCAACAGCAGTTTTTGAAGGGCATGAAAATAGATTCATGGAGTTATAAAATAATAGAGCAAATTGAAAGGGTGAGAGAGTATAAAACTGCATATTAAAATATACTAGAATGAGCCTTTTTTAAAGAATCTGAATTACTGCCACATATTGCTGAAATATAATTCATTATGCCGCTTATACTAAAAATTTTAATTTAAGAAAATAATAGTGTTAGGTCAAAGGATTACAATCCAATACAATAAAATGCTAAATGAGACAGAAAGGACAGGAAGTACTTTCCCTTTTCCAATAATGGAAAGTTATGCTTGTCTGGCAAAGAGAAAAATACTTGGAGTGAGTAAAAAAACACGTTCATGGTGCAAATTAATTGTTTTCAAAGAAAGCATTTAAATTAACTTTTCGGTCATCTGAAAGCCTTTGATTGTGTCTTTTAAAATAAGATCTATATTTTTTTGAAGCCTTTGGCATTATATACCTCTAACAGGAGCAATTAAACAAAAGCATAAACTTGCAACAAATTCTACATGTAAGATGTAGTGTTTCATGTTTTATACTTATGTAAATTATTCTCTTGGAATAAGAAATTTCATCTTCCCTTTTTTATTTTCTTCATGATTAACAGCAGACTAGGCAATTCATTATTCTACATTCTGGTGTAAATATGGATGGCTTCTGCTTTTAAAAAAAAAAGTAAATTGAGAAATGAGCGCAGGTGCAGGTATCTGAAAAGAAGTGAGATACTGGATTTGAGAAATAACGGGGGAGGCACTGTCCAGCTAGGTTTTTTCAATGCATTGCTTTTGGTAGTTGAAATCACTCAGCCTTCTGCACATCCTGCTTTCCAGCCTGTAGCTTAAGGTCTTTTTCAGTAGCTTGCACCACCTTGTAACTTAGGAGAATCTTCCCCCAGGAAAGCTGCCCAGGGTCATGTAGCTGTAGAACTTGAGAAAGGATGATTCCAGTTGCAGAAGGAAAAATGGTTTGGTCAGTTTTATTTTTAATTAAAATGAGGCAGTGGTGGAGAGACTGAATTTGCAGGACCTCCTGCAGCAGGAGCATGAACTTGTATATACAGACAAGCTGCTGTGAAATCTACAAACTAGGGATGTGCTTAGCCAGCTCCATTTAAACGGATCACGATCCGTCCATTTCATAGTTGGCATGGCTTCCAGACATTCTGCTCTTTAAGTGATCTTACTGAAAACATCATTTCTCAAACAATCCCAAAATGAGGTGCTTTCTACCGTTCCTCAAAAATGCGAACAGCATGTGAAATTTTACCATTGATTATTTGCCTCAAACTCTGGGAAATAAACTGAGCATCACTTAAATATTTCTTTTTCCCCTCCTCTCCTCTACACCAAGTCATTATCTGAAGAGGACCCTTCATCACAAACATGAACATGTTCCTGCCCTTTTCTTCTTTCTAGCACATCAAATTGAACAGCAGAATTGTTCTTCCACTAAACCCACACAGGTGTTAAGAGTTGTTCCCATTCTATAAATTTGAGAGCTGATTAGTGCCTGGTAAAACACAAAGCTGCTTGAAGGGTTTGCATGCTCCTTGCTCTGCTCAACAACAAGGCCCTCATGAGTTGTTCTCTGGGGTAGCCAGACAGACTTGCAAATAATCTTCTGAATATCAGGATGAGTGAGCAGTGCAGTTAAATAGTTATTTTCTTGAGATCATTGCTGAATTAGGAATTAAAAATCAGTATTCATTAGATCTTTTACCTGTATGACTGACAGAACCTGAGACTTTGTAGGTAAACCTGCTTAGATTGAAGAACATCCCACCAAGAAACAATTTCTTTTCATGGTGACATATTTATGGTTTTGTCCTCAGAGGTCAACAAATGGCCAATAATGACTCTTGTTCTCATCCAGTTTTTGATCTCCAGACAATCATACCATCTTCATAAACACATTAAACACCACAATAAATGTTGAGAATCCATTAAAATCTTTTAATGTTTGCAATTACTTGTACTTTCACCACCACCAAGCAGACTAGGTTTTACCCCTTTGGAACAAAACTTCCTGGTCTCCTGCAGTTCTCTCAGGGCATTTCCATGCATTCTGTTTTCAGTCTGGGCCCTGGCTGGATATTAAGCTCATTTGATTGTGCCTAAAGCTTGCTATTCTGTTCTCTCTGCAGCAATGGCTGTGGCAGTCAGCATCCCAGCTGTCCTGCTGAAACAAGGGATCATTAATACAGTGCAGCTACATTTCAAATAAATTAAATGCAATAGAGACAATGCCTGCTTCTGCCTATTACTGCAATTCCCTGTGTTTAGGAAAGCCAGATTCCTCCACACACTGTTTGTATCTCTGCCAACCTGTATTCTTAGAGAACTGCTGGCAAGCACCACTGCTGTTGTCAGGGTCTGGCTAAGGCGCATACTTTTTTGCATTATGTTGAAGACAAGACACAAGAACTTTGAAGCCAGCTTCATTCTTGAAGTTCTAGTGAGCACCAAGACCTTCTTTCCCAGAAAGACTACAGTGCTGCTTTCTATGCCCTTTGACTGGCCTTTGCTAAGCTAAACTGATGGATCCACGCAAAGAAAGCCTTTCAGCTCTGGTGTGCCCTTCTCAGGCGCTCTCTCAGCTGACCTACTGCAGCCACGTCAGAGGCAGCTCCCCGCTGACGCCAGCCCTCTGAAGGCTGGTGGGCACGCTTCTGTTTTCACACTCAGCTGCTGTTCTCAGAACTCTATGTCAGATTCTGATTTCTTTTGGCAAGATCCCAGGTGTTGTTAGAGTAGACAGTCCTTCTTGATAAGGTCAGAGGAAAACCAGTTTCAAGACACAGTAGTGTACATGGAACTGGTGACATTTACAGAAGAATAAAGCCTGGAGATCTCTTCACTCTCTCTTAACATGAAAACCAGTATAAATGATAATGGCACTTAGGTTAGTGAAAGGATTCACTTTATAGAAAAGGAGAAAAGATTTTAGTTGATAAAGCAGTTCTCTAATGGAGAAAAACCTAATACTGATGAAAATCAAGAAAGATTGATGCATGAACTTACATACTGTGATGCCTAAGCCTTGGTTAATGAAGAACAGATTGTCCTTAAATAGTGCTCATAACATAAATTCATATAAAGGAATGCACACTAGTCCATAACCATATATTGCAAAAGAAATTGTGAACATTCCTTATTCCACTAATGTGCTACTTACCATCTTCCAAGCCTAGGAAGAGAGCATACTGGACAAAGAGAGCAGCCCACTTTTAAGGTCCTTCATTCCTATTGCGATGAAGAAATTAATTGCGAGTGTCCATCACTTAAAAAAGCTTTGGCCATTATATGAAAAAAAAGCTTGTGTTTCTGCTTTGTTATACTTGGGTTGTTCTTCCCTGTGTTTACTTGTTTGCATAAAACAGTATGGTTAAACTTGATGATCTTATAATTTTTTACCTAACTTAAATGATTCTGTGATTCCCAAACTGTCCACCTACTCTCAGTGAAAACAGTGTTTTCCTCTAGACTTCCATTATTTCTATCTTCATTCAGAAATATTACTAGTGATCAGATTAGCAGATGAATTCCAGCAGTTTGAACAAGTAGCCAGGGAATCCCAATTTTTGGCAACATCATAGTATCCACAGCCTTGAGCAAGTAATCAGCCTTCCCTTTGTAGCAGTTGGAATATGCAGTGATGTGTTTGTTGCAAGCCTTTCCATTCTACTGGTTCTTGTCAGGGAAAAACAAAACCAATCTACTCTTCTTACTTCTACTTCTAAGCGCAGGGATATTTTGCTTTTAAGCAGCTTATTATTTTAAAAAAATAGGGGGGTTTAATATAAAATGTTTTTAAAATTATCCAATTTTATTGTTCTGGGACACAATTTTGTTTACTGCAGGGCTTTAAACTTTAGCTTATTTTTGTCCTCACTACAAATCCAAAAACCATCAACAACAACAGAAGTCCAAGTTTTTCACAGGGTGGCAAAATCTCTTACCTGCATTTGTGGATAAAAATATGTTCTGTTCTTCAAGTGTGTTGTAAAGATTGATTCATGTCCTTGCAAGGGCAATGAAAAACTCTTTTAACTGCCTAATGACAGGTGATGGATCCACTGAGCTTTGCTTATGACCTAGCTCTGTCAGTTTTGGTATTTTGACATCTTTTCCTCAAGTTCAAATGGAGTCATCAAATTCCAAAGAAAATGAGCTGCACATAAAAAGAGCTATTTTGTAAAGACTTTTCCAGATTTTGTAAATTTTGAAGTGAAATAGGGTTGTCTTATTTTACCCAGTTTAAGTCTTAAGAAGGAAGTGACTGGGCAGCTGCAAGAGCCCTTGCCCTGTAAAGGAGTGGGGAACAAATCACCCACCATAGCCACATGAAGAGAACAGAGAAGAAGCAGGAGGCACAGAGAAGTCTGGTCCAAAGGTTAACATGAGGATACTGAGCTAAGGATTATGTGTATGTCAGAGACCTCTCACCAATTAATTTGGACAGCATCTTTTGACTTTCAGATGCTTGGTGATGAAACAGACTTTGGTGGATTCCTCCCTATTCCCAGATTGTTTAGGTCAAAAATAGTGATAGTGTAAGCTAGCCCAAATTCATGGCTTATCTCAGCAAAATTGGCACATGGAACTGAGAAACATTTCGGAGTTAATTTCCTTTATGTTGAGAAAAGCTGATAATTGTTCTATGTACACATCTGAATGCAGTCACGGTTGTAGTTTCCCCCTTATTCTTTGACACTATGTCAATCTTATTTTTTTTCTCGTTATTTTACACTGCATTTTGGAGAGATACAAGTATCTGCAAACAGGCTCCCAAAGCCCAATCATCAGTCATAGTAAGCATTTTGTAAATTCACACATAACTGTTATTTTTAAACATATGCAGGCTTTTTAGAACTGAAACATAGGTTCAAAATAGAATGATTTTTCTCACAAGGATTTGAGCATAGCTAGGGAATTGCTCAGTTTAAAATGGGTAAGCATCTGACGAACAAGACTAAGAGGTGCTTTGAGTGGTTGCATCATTATTATTATATAATCCTTCTACGTGTTTGAAAAACCTAAGAAAAATTAGAATCAATGAAGTCTAGCAATGCCAAGTTATGTTCACTAGTTAAAAGAAAAATAAATATACTAGGAAAAACTGCAATTCTAGCAGCCAGGTCATCAATGTAACCTTCCAAGGTATTACACCTTTTTTAATCTACACATTCCTTAGCAATGTTTCCTAGTTGCAACTTCTCCCTCCCTCTGCAAGAAACTCAGCACTGGTCACTTTTCAGTATAGAAACTCTTTTGAAGGTTTTGGAAACTCAACTGGAAATTGTATTGTGAGCAATTTTTTGCATATATGCCATCTCTCAAGTAAAATGCTAACATTTTTTTCTGAGTGTTCACATATTTATAATAATAATATGCTATAATATAATAATTATGTGTTGCTATTTCTCAGTTATTTTATTTTGGTCCGGGTAATGTGAACTGTTGGCATTTCCCGTATGTGAGATGTTACTGAGGTGTACTGTATGTACAAAGGTCTGTTCAGCTACTCATTTCTCAAAAGCAAGCGTTAGTGTTCATGTTGTGTGCCCAAAGCTAAGCTTGCTAGTGGAGCTCACACATTTACATTTTTGCTGATGTTACTTATTCTGTCAAGTTAGAGCCAGCATGCAATTGACCTTTATAAGCTGAGTCATAAACTTTTATTCTGTTCCCATTGTGGCTTACCACAAGATAGACCCCTCCAGGGCAGCAAGCATTCCCCTTCACCTCTCCCTGGGGGTGTCACCTCCACACGGAGGCAGGGGAATGCCCAAGGACATTGTCAGGGGTGTGCCTCAGTACTGAAAGGATCCTGTCTTCATCCTGTATCAAAGAGAAGGTTAGTGCGCCATCAGTGTGCTCTGCCTTTCTCTCAGAGGGACTTCTGATTTTGATTCCTACTTGATACTATGTCTTCTAGGCAAGCCACTTGGAGCAAGACCAGGGTAAGGAAATAGAAGAACAGAGTAGAAAATGGCATTTACTGTTTTCCACTCACCTCCCTGCTGGGTGTTTACATGCTTCTTAGCAGAAAGAGCACTACAGTGTGCTCTGCAAGGTCGAAGATCTTAAGGTCAGATTGCAAAAGGCAGTTCAGCAACACTTCTCAGCAGCCAGGCTTGAAGCACACATTAAGAATGATGAAAGCATCAGGCCAGGATGTTAGTGAATGTTCCAGTTCTGGAGTTTCGTAATTGTTCGTGGTGAAATGAAGTCCGACCCCAAGACCAAGAAAAATCTTTTCTATCACTTCAGTTTCACTGCTCCCTTCTTTTGCAGATTAAAAAGACCCTTTTTGTGGATGAAAGAGCAGCTCAAATTCTGCAGTCAAGCTTGTGCTTCTGCTGAAGTCACAGTAAGAGTGACAGATGCAGTGATGAATTTCAGTATGACGATTGTATGAACATCCCTCCATTCCTCAAAGAACTGGCTAAGACTGCCATGCATTTCACACAGCCTTCCTTCAGACACCACGTGGCAACTCCTTTTGTTCATTAGTGGCTTGAGCTGACACTGAAATGTTACCTAGTCCTAAAGATTGCAAATCCATCATCAGCTGGATCTGAGCAGCTACTTCACTGCTTCCCAGTTCAATTACTATATGCAAAAAGGTGTCTTGACCTTTAGGTTTTTAGTAACATTATTTTGCTTGTAGGAAAGGTTCAAAGACCAAAAAACTGCCAGGTGTGGAAGGAGATTGATTCAGGGATCTCTTGAGGAAGCTCAGTCCACATAAACCCATTAGATCTGATGGGCTGCACCCAAGGGACTTGTCATTCTGAGGCTGCTTACTATCGTCACTGAAAGGTCACGGAGACTGGGGAGGTCTTCTGTGACTGCAGAAAAGCAGATGATGCACCCATCTTCAGAAAAAAGGCATGCAGGACAATCTAGGGAAATAGTGAACAATCATGGAACAAGCCATCTTGGCAGGTTTCCAGGCACATGAAGGAGAATGTGATCATTTGGAACAGCCAGCATGAATTTACAAGGGTAAATCACGCCAGACTAACCTAATTGTCTCTTGTGATGAGGTGACTTCATCTGTCAAAGAGGGGAAAGCAGACGACATTGTCTACCTTGAGTTTAGCAAGACTTTCCATGTAGTCTCCCAAAGAATCCTTGTCTCCAATTTCAAATGGATAGTTTGGCAAAAAGCTAACTGATTCATTGGTCAGAAAGGGCTTATGCTCTGTCTCCACTGGTTACAGTGGAGTTTCTTCAGGATCTGGCTGGTCTGATATTTTTATGAATGACTTGGAGGAAGAGATGGGATGTAGTACAATGAGGTCTGTGGACTGATTATACTTAATGGAGAGTGTACTTGATATGCTAGAGATCAGGCCTGCCATTCAGGGGGATTTATACTTGCCAGAATACTAGGCCAACAGGAACATCATGAAGTTCAATCAGGACAAATAGAGCACTCTTTATCTCAGGTGAACTAACTGCCACAGCTTGGTTAGCTCCTTTGCTGGAAAGGACATGGGAGGCTTGGGACAGGCTGAACAGGAGTCAGTGGTAAACTCTGGCAGCAGTGAAAGTGCATCAGACTGTATCGAGAGGAGCACAGATGGCAGATCAAGGAGACTGATTATTCCATTTTACTCAGCACTCATTAGACCACAGCTGGCATAGTGGGTCCAGTCTACAGGCTCCCAGTACATGACAGCTGCTGGCAGACTTGAACGACTCCACTGAAGGGTCAGCAGGATGGCTGGAGGTTCAAGCATGAGAATTGTGAGGAGACGGTGAGGCATTGGGGTCTGTTCAGCCTATGGAAGAGAACAGCAATTTTCCAGTTCCTAAGAGAAGATTACCAAGAAGATAGGGCTGGGCTTTCTGCCAAAGAATGAGAGACTAAGGCTGTAACGAGCAGGGGAGGTGCTGGTTAGATAAAACGGAGAAAAAAATGACACAACGGGAATAATTAGGTAGTGGAATTGATTACCTGGTGTTGTGCAGCCTGGGGATATTTTAAGACCTGTCTGGACAAAGACATAAGGGACCTCAGACCTCCCAAAGTCCCTTCCATTCTGAATTACTTTATGATAAACCTCAAAATGGATCTTCACCATCTCCTCAATGGAATTTCCTCCATGTAATACAGTTCATACCAATCTGTATATCTGAAGTCAGTGTATATGCTGCTATTCACCCCAAAGAGCAGGAAAACTGTATAAAAGGTTGCCCCTTTAGTTTTAACTAAATGAGGTCTAAGACAATTTCGGCAAGAACAACACTAGATAGGATGAGACAACATTTTTTTATTGTTTTAATACGAGTGAATAGATTAAGAGATCTGAAATGTTGTAAAGCAATATACATACTGAATAAATAATATGCACAGGAGAGTCATGTCTACATTGTAACACTGGCTAGTATTCAGAGTACTTCAAATAAATCCAGCGACATTGGATAAAGTCCATAAAAATGCTATCCTGTCTTCCCTTGTATGAAATTGTTCAAGTATAAAAAAATCCAATACAGTGTAAAATATTAAATTCCATTTCGGTCAAGAATAAAAATTGCAAGTATTGTAGTTTCACAGGACAATGTAAAGCAGCATTTTCTAGCAACGGGATAGTCAGTCTACATACAGATGAGTGAGAAAACAGCACTAATGTATTTGAGAAGTCTACATGAATAACTAGTAGAGGGAAAAAGAATGAACTAGCAATATTTTATGTAAAAACCTAAAAAAGTGTTAATTTAGGAGTACCCTCATACAGTGCACATACTGGAATTAAATAAATCCAAGTCAACATCCTTAGTTAATTAGGTTAATATTTAATATGCTACATCTAAGCCTACTAAATAATTTATACCATGAGATGAATACATAATTTTACAGTGTCACATCTAAAGTCGCTTTCTTTAGAGCGCAGCATAGTAAAACTTTCAAAATAAATACTTCTTTTTAAATAGCATAACAATTAAGGCACAGTATAAATCACATACCATTAACCCTTCAAGAACTGCAGTCTTGGCAACAAAAAGTTGCCTTGTGTACTGTATATGTTTGCTAATAAATACTTTAAATATAATCCTGAAATAGATATTAAAATTGTACAAATGGTTTCAGAAAAGAAAATTCCCTTCAAACAGTTCTTAAAAGGTTTTAATTCATTAGGCTTCTTCCTGCCTTTATTCACAAGTTACAAATAGATGCAATAAATAGAAAGAGAAGGCTGTTGTAGTAAAGGGCTGATCCTATTTTAGAATCAGAATAGCTGACACCAGCAGTTAAAGTTTCCCAAAAGTGAAACGGGATGGGGCGAGGGATTAGGATGTGACAAGCTCATCATATGAGCACGAGTGATGTGTTCTGTCCAGAACTGTCTGTGTTATTGATTGTCTCTACAGCTGTTGCACCCCTTACTTCCACATCACTTGCTCCATAGTTCCACTCATCCAGAGGACAGAGAAGAAAATAACTTTGGTGCCTGTCCGCCATCTTACTAGCCGGCCATCTTCCTTGGGTTGTTCGGTGCCCGTCAGTGAGACAGTGACAAGGTCCTGTCTCACGAAGACAACTTCTGAAAGCTAGAAAGGACAATCAGTGCTTTAAGATCGTTTCCTCTTAATTAGATAAAGGTTACATATTGCTGACTCAAGTTTTTTCCCTGGTTCAAACTTTTCAGATACCATTTTCTTACTTATAAAAGGCAGTTTTGCTTCCCTGATACTGTAGAAAGTACATATTTGCTTTTTTTTTGGTTCTTTTTTGTTTGTTTCAAAATATGAAGTCCCATTGCTATTCCTGCCACTCTTTCATGACAGTACAGTATTTTTCCCCCATTTTCTTCTGGCTTGATAATTGAAACTAGACATGCCACACTACCCTTCCCTTCTAAAAACAATATTTGGATGCGTACTGTATGAAGACAGTGGAATAAAAATCTTTAGTTTTGCAATAGCATCGCTTTCCTTAAAGCTCCTTAGTTACTACGAATTGTCTCTGTTAACTACTTATACTGGAAGGCTGAGAAGAGGAAGAGAGAGCACGTGCTTCCTTCAGGAGTCCATCTGCTATTGCATGCGGTCTGTCTGCAGCTGTTGGGGCTGGTACTGGCCAAAAGCTGCTGCGGCCGCCGCGGCCGTGCCGGGCGCTGCTGCGGTGAGGGGCTGCTGCACGGCGTAGCCATAGCCCCCAGCTGCCACGTAGCCGGCGGCAGCAGCCGGAGAGGCGGCGTACGGGTACTGCTCATAGGCGGCTGCCGCCGCCGAGTACTGCGCGTACGCTGCTCCGGTGTAGTCGATGTAGGGTGTGGTGGAAGCAGCGGCTGCTGCGGGCTGCACGTGGGGAATTACCACTCCAGGCTGCACAAAAGCCTGTGGATAGACATAGTGAGCAGGTATCCTGTTGAAAGATGGGAGAGAGAGTTAGAGTCGGTACGTGAGTCAGCGCCTAAGTGTCATATTCATACTCCGAACTAAAACAAACTCAATTTAGTTGTTGTTATGTGCATAGGGTTGCCACAATAACTTGACTGAACGGACCAATTATCAGTTCACTGGCCCGAGGAGATGCATCGCTCCAATAACAGCGTTGTAGCTGAGTTAAGTGAGGGTGTTCAGTGTTCCTTGAGGGTATTATCTTTAATGCCATTCAAATCTTGAATGGACCAGCATTATTGATGTCTGTTTTAAGACAACTCTGAAGGACTAAGCTTGATTATTCCATCTGGAAAACTGCAGTATTTGTTTTTCAAATCACCTGTAAGTAACTTTTATTACCCCTCTTCTCTCTTAACTGTTCGACTCTTAGTAAAATTACTTCCTGCAATACTTTTATTATTAGTAACTGAGCAGTTTGACAGCATCCCTATAATGAGTTCGACAAGAGCCAATAAGGCAACAAAATGATTGAACTCTGACTTTATGTCAAGTCTTCCCAGGAAGGTGTGTTAAAAGCATATTGTGGCAACCCTACTTAAGTTGCTATGCAGACTCAGCACACATTAATTTCTCTGCAACCTCAGTCACCCTTATTAAAAATAAGAAAAAAACCAACACAGGCGACAAAGGAGTTTAAATAGAGTTCACAAGTGTGGTAAACACAGCAAGAATCACACTTTCCAAACGAACGATAGTGCAGCTCACTCCGTCACAAGAGGCCATTGAGGGGAAGCTACATAGATGCTATTAAAATCCATAACAGTGACTCCTACGTACATGTGCATCACACTTTTATAAAAGTTTGTAAGGACACAAGAGTCAAACCTGTTTGATTATCAGGTCACTGATGTCCTGTTTTGTGCCAGCTTGTTTATTTCTATGCAAGACATACAGCATAGAGTTTTTTGGGAAGTGGGCATAAGATTAAGTCTAAATAGATCTGGTGCTTAACAAAAGCAAAAAAACCACAAATTTACAGTTTAAGAAAGAACCATTCTGAATAGATGAGTAAACACTTTCCCATCTTGTCCAAGTCACATAATTTGCTTTCTTGGCTTGTTTACTTAGCCCTTTAGTTTTAAAAACTGGTCATATCATTGTCTTAGCACACAAGTGTACATACATGTTAATCTCATGGTTGGATCTTATCATATAATATGATTTCTAAAAAATACTCTGTATAATTCTCATATTACATTCATAACCCTGTCTTGCATCTGGATTTCCAAAGAGAAGTCCTTCATATATGCAACTCATTCCCAGCAGGTGAATCTCTATAAATGCATGGAAAAACTTCTTGTACAGATTCACTACTCTTTCATACTTTCTTTACCTTTACAGACACCTCTAAAAACTGCACCAACCTTTGAACACACTTTAGGCACAGATGAAAACTGTAGTGGTAAGAAGTGTCTTCTATTTCCAAATTCAAGATTTCATGGAAAGGGTTTGTTGAGGACTTTTTGTTTCATTTTTAAAATAGCTTTAAGACGTACTTAAGTGGTCAACAAGGAAACATTTGCAATCAGAGGAGACACTGTCAACTAGAATCATAGCAAAACATAGTTTAAAATGAGTGATAGAATTTAAAACAGCTTAGTTTTCTTTTTCAGAATAAAAGAGCTCACTTGCTTGAATAGGAGTATTAGAGAGAAATGTTCAGTTGCCATGTTTAAGACATGAACACCACAATCATAAAAACCCAACATGTAAATGAAATTCATTTCCTATTGTGGGAAGGAGAAAAAAAAAAGAGTGAAAAATAGGGAGGGATTGGGAAGGGAAAGAAAACATAAAACGAAACCGTAAGTTGGGTTTTTAACACTCACCTAATTTATGAAGTGATTAGCCAGAAGTGCATTTGAAGCATACTTAAGCTGGCTCTGTGCATTTAAATACACATCATTACCTGAGCTCTCCATATGGATGAGCATAAGCAAGCATTTTGTATTGGTCCCGAATCAAGTACAAGTCTGATAAACATAACACCATATTTCTCAAACGTTTATGGAAAGAGGTACAAAAACAAATTTGAAGTCACAGAGAGCCTCTTTCACATCATGAAGAGTCCATTTAACATGACATCAAAGGAATCTTTACATTCAGCACTTATGGAAGAGAGTAATTCTAACAGAAGAGACAGTAAGCAAGTGTATCAGGCTGCTTGTGTTGTCTTGAGCTGATGTTGCTAAGATTTTCTGAAGGCACTTGGACACTCAGCCGTATCCTTGAACAAGACAGAAAGATACATATGCTTCCACTTAAGCTCTTGTGACTTGGTTTATTTAAGCCAAGAAACTAACAGGTGGTGAAGTTATGAAACATTATCTGTTTGCCACATCTTACCCTACAATAAACATAAACCCTGTGCAGGCTCCTCTCCACCATGCCATTTAACACATGATGATTGACAGCATAAGCTGCAGTGGGGCTATTTTTGATCATCTGTCATGCTACAACTGTTTTCAGTCAAGTAAAATGGCTTTATATGGCCAAAGTAAATTTCTACCTACTGCAGAGGCCAGGACACAAAGATCTCAGCCATTCAAAACCAAACTGCTTTTCATGCTCTGCCAGGTCAAAAGCTGAAAAAGCACTTCCTAGTTACCCTAGAAATCCATAGTATCCTTAATTTTAAATAAAAGCTGCTGCTCTACTTTTCAGAGTGATAGTGTGAGAAATAAGACAGGATTTACGCTCTCTTTCCAGGCAGTAGTTTTGATTTTGGAATGCATATTTACTGTTTTATGCTTTTGCAATAAAGGAAAATAGAAGCCATATTTAACTTGAGCAATAACTGTAGCTTTGAGATACTCAAAATTCAATGGCCTACATCCCTGCCACATGTATTAAGACTTTCTTTGTTGTTGTAACAGAAGACTTATGTCTAACTAAAGACCTCAAAAATAATCCTATAGACAACAGTAAAGTGAACGATAATTTCAAAGGAAAGACTTTTCAGACTAATGCAGAGAGCTGTGGCATATAGAAGTTCAGCAGGAGTAGTGCATCTTTAACTCTCAGCATTACATTCTCACAAAAGTAGATATTTAACTTTAAGCAAAATGTTTTGCTTTGGCCCTTGCATGGCATTGTTTGCTTTTGTAAGCATAATTAAAGAGTAGATTTTCACCAATGAACAGCTCTCCTTTTAACAGAAATAGGCTACATAAACATTAAACATAAAAGACCCTTACTGTGTTTCCTTTTATCTGATAACCACTAAGAGGACATAACAGCAGGCTAACTTCTGACTGTTCCAGCTTCATTCCCTCTTTTCAGACTATCTGTAGTCTAGTATTATACAGGTCTTTTGATCACAAACTCACGAGGGGGCTTTTCCTTCTCTCATAAGAAAGGCAGATTTGCCTAACTCTTGGAAGACATCAAACATGTCATACCAGCTAACCATTTGATAATGGGCTTAATAACTTTGTATTTAACTCTGGTCTTACTAAAAACAGTGGGTATGTTTTCATTTTGATCAAGGTACAGGTTTTATACAGAAAATAAGGAAAAAAATCTTCACAACAGTTATGTCCTTCAGCAATACCTCTGAATAACCCCGAATTTTCTCACCAATATTAAAGTAAAAATTACACTAGCAAAACAAGAAAAGCTTGGGAAGCAAAGTCATCTTCCCTCTCCATAAATTCCTGTTGAATTCAGAGATAGTATTTTAATAAACAATCCTGAACACAAAGCTGTATAAATAACCAGTCCTGTGATCAAACAGCTTTCTATGAAACACACCAACAGTAAGATAGATGCTGAATGTAAAAAGCGGGAAGAAATGTTATGCTGCAGCACTGAATAAAAAAAATTCCCTGCATTTTAAATGCATCATGCGTTGAAGCTAATCTAGTTTCTGTCTCCCTCCACCACAACAGTGTTGTACTTAAGTCAGAATATTGAACTTTTGCATCTTCTCAGTAAAAGTAATGTAACATAATCAAATTATTTTAAGTTTATTATTTGATAGATGTGAAATCTTATGTTGTGGATATCCCATCTCTGAAAGTGTTCAAGGCCAGGCTGGATGGAGCTCTGAGCAACATGGTCTAGGGAAAGGTGTCCTTGTCCATGGCAGGGGTTGGAACAACATGATCGTTAAGGTCCCTTCCAACTCAGGCCATTCTATGATTCTGTGATTCTAAATCACAGCTGACCGTACCAAAATACAGCAGCACTTCACTAATTGCACTGTTAGGAAAAAAACCCAAAACTCAACCACAAAACATCTGAAGCTTTTGTGTATGGATTAACTGAGTATTGGTAGTGAATCACCACTACAGCCTGTTTCACACAGTGTATTAGGAAAGTGTACCTCCAAAGTGCAACTGCACAGGAAGAACAAAGGCTTTAGGGTGACCATGTATTTCAATGCAATCCACACAGCAAAAGTGAACTCTTCAACACAAGGAGATTCAAATAAGCACTGAAACATCCCCTCTTACTGTGAATGAAATGAATGAAGATGTTAATTCATCCTAATGAATGCTGTTGTCCTTCATCTGAACTACATACTTTAGATAGAGGTACAGGTCACTGGAAATTTTGAGGAGGAAGAAGGATTAGTAATCTCTGTCGTTTACACGTAGTAAAAGAAATGCAACAGCCAAGGATGGATGAAAAATTACCAATTTCATACATACATGACTCTGTGACCAACATTCTTTCAGATTTATGTGCAATGTATTAGGAATCCAATCTCATTCAGATTGCTGGAAGGATTTCCCTGACCTAAACATGGTTTATGTCATTAATTGTTGGCTTTGAGTAAGGAAGCAAGAAAGATTCCTACGTTTGCAGAGTCCTTTAAGCAAGGGACTGCCACAGATCCTCCTTTTCTGTTGTGCTCAGCAAATACTCAGTCTCTCCACAGCTAATCCCTGCACAATTCAGTAGTTCCCTTTTCAACAAGTGTTTTAACAGCTCTGGAGAGGAGGTGTTCAGCCTCCTGCCTACCTTAGTGCAGCCATCATACACTGATCACTGCATACACACTGTCATCTCACACTTCAAAGAAGCAAGCAAAATACAATAGAGGATAATCATAACAAGGGTAAAAAACCAAAAAAAGACAAGAAGTTTTTTACAGCCTCCCCACTCTCGGAAGAATCAACATGCTCTTTTAAAATTACATGAAGTTTCTAGGAAAAACTTTTTCCTGAGGTTTTCAGGATAGGAACTGTTTCCTTCCATTCTGACAAATCAAATTACTGAGAAGCTGTTGTTGCTTAATAATAGATAAGTATGATATTCTAAAGCTATTCTAACCAAATAAACAAAATACATTTGTGACATATTTTCCCTACTTTATTGTTAGCTTATGCATTAATTAGCAAAATGCACTATTTTGCAATGAGTTTCTCAGTCACTGTGCATTAGTGAAGTGACACAATGGAAAGCTTAAAGCAGACTTCACCTCCTAATGATATGCCTATAAAAAGCAAGAGTTAGATCCACTTAGGAATAGTTTATACTCAAATTCAGGAGAAATGCACTACATATTAAAGACAGTTTGAAGAAAAAATCCCCTCAAATTAGAAAGCCCAAAGGGACGCACATCGTTAATAAGGAGCTCCACACCCTTCCCAAGAACAAACCTCCCAAAAATTATGAACATGCAAGCAATATATTGACTTATTTAAAAATCAAGAAGTCACACAATTTAGCACTCACTACAAAATATGGTTAAAAAAGTCACAGGCTACAGCTTGAAAGCAAGGAAAAAAAAGGCCCTTTGCTCCCCATGGCAGAGTCACTCCTCAACAACAAAACCAAAATTAAAAAAGACCCCCCCCAAAAAACTTCCACTACAGCTCTTTCAATTAAATAAAAGCACACAGTTTAGCTATCAACACCACTTCATTACTGTAATAAATAAAAAAAAAGCACACCGAGGTCTACTGACTATATGAAAAAACATACATGCATCGTTAATCACCATTTTAGCTTGTTTGTGTTTGAGTCTACTGGTTACAGAGTTTAATTCCAAACAGAACTATTCCACCTCTTATCATCATATCCTTCTGATCAGTTATCTTAACTGTAAACGATCCCTGTCAGATTAGAAAGAGATAAATAACATTGAGTCAAGCTGAAAAAAGAGAAATGGGGCACAGCAATCTTGCATCAAGTCATACCTCCTTGTTTTATCATAGGGTCATGTGGGACTGGACTGCTTAGTCGGAAGGGCCACGTCCCACACAACTTGACTCAGCTGCGGCATTTGGAACATGACCGACAAGGTGAGCGCATTTATGAGTATACATTTATAAATCTGAGAGCTTCAACATTGCTGGCCAGCTTTAAGGATGCTACTGCAAGAGGCCTTCAACGATCATACTTTCTCTTTGCTTTTTTAAAAAAAAGAAGATTTTTTCCTCCCCTGTTTGAGGTCCCATTGAGACTTACCCGAAAGGCCTCTGTATGAGAGCTGGATGAAGCTGCTGGACGCCAAAGGCAAAACCTACCAAAAAAACCACATCACATTCTCTGTATGGGTGTTTTTTGGCCACTTATTTATGCTATACACACACACACACACACACACCAAAAAAAAAAAAAAGCAGAGTAAGAGCCTTCACTAAAAGGCTGCAGTAACATCTGAAAGCCTGTAGAACCAAAAATTAGAAAGCAAAATGTATCAGTCGATACACACACACACACACACAGAGAGAGAACTTAAACCAGCAAAGCACACACTTTCCTAGAGATGTTTAGGAAAATGACTTTTTCTAAACAACTACAGGGTTTTCTTTCACATTTTACCTGGTGCTCCATTTGGATCCCTAACTTTATCATCTGAATGATTGGATAGTACTTTCTATTCATCAGTGTATTTGTGCAATTTCTACAGACTTAAAATTTAAGTCACCCCTACTCACCAGGACTTAGCACAGGGGGTCAAATCCCAACTTCATTTCTGTTCTCTAGACACCCTAGCATAAACCTTGTCTTTCCTTGGCGGGCACTTAATTACTTGCACAAGTGTTCATCAGGGTAAACACGGGGGAATTCAGAATGACCTGCTTTAGAGCACAAATGTGCACACACTCCGCACTCTTCTCACTCTCGCTGCAAAGCAGCAGTCTGGGAAGTGGCTAGCACATCAGATTGTCTCAGATGTGGTCTTAGGAAAAGCCATTTCATTTTAAAATCTGCGTAATAGCTCTCATCTGCTTGAGAGGTTTGTATTAAGATATTGTTTGTGTTAATAAGACCGCACACATTGGAAGCGATTCACTCCTAGGCCAATCTTACCCTGCAATGATACTGTAAATGGTCAGCGCCACCACATTCCCAGCAGCAGGAATAACCAATGAAGTGTTTGAGCTGTGGAAGTCTTCCTGGGGAGCTCCAGATATTTTATCTCTGATTGCTTTTGTTTTTTAAATAAGGCACATGTGCAAAACAGCCAGAAAATTACTACACGCTGCATTTAAAAATCAAAACCAACATACTCCCAACTGTGCGCGTACTTCAAGAAGGTGGAGGGCAGCACTACCTTTTTTTGAAGTTTTACTCTCTTCAGAAACCTGAGGTACGGAGAGAAAAGCCATTCGGGGCTGCTTCCTCACCTGGCTGCATTATCCGCGGCTTGGCACCCAAGTACGCCAGGTTCACGTTGGCTTTCCTGCCATCGATGATGGGGTTGGGGTCCTTACAAGCCCTTTCAGCAGCAGCTCTGTCAGCCATGGTGACCTTAACGGGCGATGCCGCGCATTAGATTCCTTTCCGCGGGGAAGGAGAAGCTTCCCGCCCATAGCAGCGACCCGGCCGTACCCCCGGGCGGCGCCGAGGGCCTCCGGCCGGGCCCGGGCCCCTGCCCGCC